>RJWH01004279.1:0-113747 GCA_004363575.1 Solenodon paradoxus | reverse complement strand
GCTTTTGCATCTGCCTTGTTGTTGCCCTCTGAGATAGGGTCCTTAGTAGTTTGGTGTCCTTTACAGTGCATGACTGCTACTTGGGATGCTTGGAACAGTTTGATAACGAGTGTCTTGTCAATGATTGGTGATTTTTTGGAGGTGAGGTATCCTCTCTCTCTCCATATAGGGATGTGAGAATGAATAATGTGGAAGACATATTTGGAGTCGGTGTAGATGTTAGCAGGCTTGTTTTTAGCTAATATGAGAGCCCTGGTAAGAACAATGAGTTCTGCCTGCTGTGAAGTGGTGCCAGGTGGGAGGGGGCCAGACTTGACTATTGACTGTGGCGACACAATGGCATTCCCAGTCTGTTTTAGTGGGTCTTCAAAAGCACTTCCATCAATAAACCAGTTAGTATCTGGTGGTGGGAGAGGGGTGTCCTTAATATTAGGGAATGGGTGTAAGAAGCTTTCAATTATGTCCAATCGTGTGGTTTGGATGGAGGAGTTTGTTTGGTAGTTAGTTGGGTCGTAAGGAGACTGTCGGGTTAGGGGTATTAGGTATATGTGCGATGTGAACCTGTGGGTTAAGAAGGAGTTGTGCATGTAGGGTTTGAAACCGGGAGGGAGATGCACTCGTGATAGCCTGGTGGGTTAGTAAGGATGTGAGGTTGTGAGGAGAAAGTACTTTGAGATGGGCGTAGGGAATGAGTTTGAGGGCCTCTTGTATGAGTAGGGCTGCGGATGCCAGAGCCCTCAAACAAGCTGGACAACTGAGGAAGGGAGAGTCAAGGGACTTAGAAAAATAAGCAATGACCCATGGGTCTGGGCCATAGGTCTGAGTGAGAATCCCCAAGGCAAACCCATCCCAGGTACCTGTGTACAGCGTGAAAAGTTTTCTAGGGTCTGGGAGTGCTAGAGCAGGGGCCTGAGTGAGAGCACCATTTAATCTTTCGAAGGCGTATGTTATGGCAGCTGGGTTGTCTAATGGCTCATGAAGTTCTCCTGAGGTGGCTTTGTACAGCTCCTTAGCGATAGGGCCAAAATTTGGAATCGAAGTACAGAAGAAATTAGCTACTCCTAAGAGATCCTGCTTGGTATGTGGGAGAGGAATATTGAGTATTAAGTCTCGTCTTTGGGAAGTGATACCTTTTTCAGTGGGAGAGAGTGAGAAACATAAGTAGGTGACCTGAGGTTGGGAAAATTGTCCCTTACTTTTGGATACCCTATATCCCTTTTCTTAGAGGAATGTAAGGAGCTACTGCTAGGACAAAATTCCCGAAAGACTGCAAAGGAACACGTCATCAACGTACCGTAGGAGAGTATTGGGTCTAAGGTTTAGCCCTACTAGGTCAGAAGCCAATGTTTGACCAAAAACATGAGGACTGTCTCTAAATCCTTGGGGTAGGACAGTCCTAGTAAGCTATTTGGTGACCTGAGTAATTGGGTCAGTCCAAGTGAAAGCAAAGAGATGCTGGGAGTGAGGGCTGAGAGGGATGGTATAGAAAGCATCCTTTAGATCTATAATGAGAAGTGGTTGGCTTTATTTGCTTTGAGAATGGAGTATGGGTTAGGTACTATAGGGGTGATAGGGATAGTGGCCTCATAAATTGCCGGGAGATCTTGGACCCGATGATAAGAGCCGTTAGGCTTCTTGACTGCCAGGGTACAGGTGTTAGCTGGAGAAGTAGCTTCCCTCAGTAGTCTAGCTGAGAGGAGTCTGTCTATGATGGGTTTTAGTCTGTGGGAGGCCTGGAGCATGAGGAGACATCGGGCCCAATTGGGGAACTGCCTTGAGTTTTTAAGAGTTACCTGGACTGGGGTGTGATGTGATGCTACTGAGGGCTGAGAAGTGTCCCATACTTTAGGGTCTATTTGGGATAGCCAGGTAGGGGTAGAAAGGACAGGAGGAGAGGAGATTGTATTCCTTACAGCAAGGAGCAGGACAGTTTGAGGCTGGGTAGGGATATTGTTATGGATCCCCAGGAGGAGGGTTGATACACCCAGTTTAGTAAGGATGTCTCGGCCTAATAAAGGCGTTGGGAAGCTAGGCAGTACTAAGAAGGAGTGGGTGAATATTTGGTTTTCTAGCCTACATGGGAGAGGCAGAGTTTTGAAAGAATGAGTGTTTTTCTCATCTATTCCTACTACTGCAATGGAGGAGGAAAGGAGACCCGAGAATTCAGGCAAGATCAAGTAGGTGGCACCCGTGTCCAAAATAAAATAAATGGGCTTACCTGCCACTTCCAATTTTACCCTGGGTTCTGCAGTAGCGATGGTCAAAGTCGGGGTAGTTTCAGAACCTGGGCCCATCAGTTGTTGGTGGCTAGGCCAAGGAGCTCAGAGACTGAGAGTCCCGGAGGCACGGGTGCCGGTGCCTGTGGGGGGACTGATGGAGGCAGATGTGTCCCTCGGTTAGAAGCCGTTGGGCAGTCCATCTTCCAATGTCCCTACTGATAGCAGAGAGAGCAAGGGCCTGGAGGAGGTCAGAGCTGCAGGCAGAGCTTGGCCCAATTTCCCTCCTTTCCACATCTAAAGCGGGGACCAGATGGAATTCCGTTACCCTTGACCCTGTCCAGCTTTTAAAGTAGTGATGGGTTTTAAAGCAGTGGGGAGGAGCAAGCATCTGGCATTCTCCCTCTCTTGTCTTGTCCTTTCTCTGGCCTTTTCCTTCTCTCTCTCCTCCTGCCTGCCATTGCAGGTCTTAAAGGCCACTTGAATTAAATCTCACTGAGGAGACTGTGGGCCTTGTTCTATTTTTTGCAATTTCTTGTTAATGTTTGGGGTAATAAAATGGGTGTGGAAGAAAAGAGTTCCTTCTTGGGAGGTTGGATCTATATTGGTATATTTAGTGATAGCCTCTGATTTAGGAAGGCCGTTGGGTTTTCATCCAGACCCTGGGTAATTTCTGAAATTTTGTTATAGTTCACTGCCTTAAGTCCTGCCCTGTTCTTCCCCCTATTAAACAGGTAAGGAAATGATCCCTTTTTAACCGGTCTGGGGACCTCTCCTGGTAGTTTCAGTTGGGGTTGACTGTGGGTACAGCGTTACTACCGTCCAGCCCATGGAGTTCAGGCAGTCTCTCACTATCGTGCTTTTCAGCAAAAAGTTTGTCAGCATGTGCTATGGCTTCAACCCAAATACAGGCCTTTTCCTCAGGGGTGGTAGTAATGGTGAGAATGATGGGCACGTCCTGATAGGTTAGATCATAAGCCAAGGTCATATATTTAAATTCCTTTGAGAATTTAGTGGAGTCTTCAGAGAAAGAAACCAAACATTTTTCAATTTGACCCAGGTCTGAAAAGGAGAAAGGAACATGGACATTCATGGCACCTTCCTGTCCTGCTACTTCCCATAGAGGGTAAAGTCCAGAAGGGGAGGAGGAATTAGAACTGTGAACAGTGGGACACTTTGATCCAGTATGGGGAGGGGAGGGGGCTGGAGCGGGTTTGGTTTTGTTGAAGGTGTGGTAGGGTAAAGAATGGGCTGGACTGGCTGGGGATGTGGCTTAACAAGGAGTGAGGAGGTAGAGGAGGAGGGGGCCGTGGTAGAGGGAGTATGAGAGGGTGAATGAAGGAGAGGCTGTGGAGTGGACACCTGGGGGAAAGGGGAAGCAAAGAGTTGGGGAGCAGAAGCCTGAGAAGAGGAGGAAGCAGATGGTGGTTTTCAGCATGAGGGGGTAGTCAGCAGGATCAAAAGAAGAAAGGTTGTCTACAGAAGCAGGAGGACTGTATAGATCCGAGGTGCCCTCTGGAGATTTGAGATTTTTTTTTCATTAAACAGTAAAATCTGAAATGAAGTAACTGGTTGACATAGAGACGGGTGAGACCAGAGTGTCCAGAAAGCCTGTATATAGGGAACTTCTGACCATTTGCCATTGAGTCTAATAAAGTTACATAAGTCAGTGAAAATTTGGAGGTCAAATGTGCCATGTTTAAGCCACCATCCCTGGTTGTTAAAGGGGTTTTGGGGCCAGGCCACAGTGGAAAGGGATACGAGCTTTTTTGGTTTAATGTCTCCCTCCAAATGGAGCTTAGCGAGGTTAGGGCTCAGGCATCTGAGAAGGGAGTCCTTTGGAGGGAGAGATTTTGTATTTCCCATGATTTTAGCAAATGAGGTCCGTAAGGTGGAAAAGGGTGAAGCCAGTTGTAAAGACCAGCAAAAAACTCCAGTGGAAAGGTAGGCATCCCTGTTGCCCCTGGGAGTTTAGAGAGGAGAGAATACGACTTGTCAAAGGCATCGCCTCAGGAAGTCACCATTCTGGCCGTGGAGAATTTTGACTGAGCTCTCAAATTTTTCAGGATATTGACCCGGGGTCGGTAGTGGGATCAGAGGGATTCCGAACGAAATTCTCAAAAAGAGAGAGGCAAGGTCAAGAACCAAAGACTCACCCATTCAATTAATGATTGTTGTGGTGTGCACATCAGAGATGCAGCGGCAGGATGGCGTTACGTGGGTGGGAAGAGCACAGAGTCTCAACTCAGGCCTTAACTGGGAGATTCCTTGAGCAACCCAGTGGCTCATTGGAGACCAGGGCCAGCCCAGGGGCTTTCTGGGAGGGGTGAGGGAGCCCCAAGTGTGGAACTAATAGCCCAATATCCCAGGTTTCAGCACCAGCATGTGGGGTTCGGGTCGCCAAAGAATTCATGATAAAATTAGGTGAGTGAGCAAGCAGAGATTTAATTGGAGAGTAAAGGAATGGAGCCAACAAGGGAAGTCCAGACTCAGTCCGCCATTCCAGCGGCCTGGGTTTTTAAGGAAAAAACCTAGATGATGAGGAAAGGGGATGGAGAGAGGGTCGGCAGACCAGGTTTCAGTTCTTGATTGGGCAAGGTGACATTGTCCTTTGAAGTTTTTGGTGGTCTTCTTCAACTTGTGTTATTCCTTTGTTTCTTAGTGGAGGGTCTGTCCTTGTCACATATTACGCATGAGACACATCTCACATGTCAGATTTGTCTACTGGCTTTCCTTATAGATCTGGATGATTGCATGTATTCCAAGACTGGGTGGTGGCTCCAGAAGCAATTCACTGTCCTGATATCTGATTTAATCCCTGGTCTAAGGCTTGCTCTTGTGGGGGTTCTGACACTTTGATTTATTTTATAGGGCTGGGTTACAATGAGATAATACAATTATGCAAAACAAGGAAAGACGGTAAACATTAGCTACTACTCCTTCTGCCTCAGGATATCTAGCAGAGGCAATCATTTGTTATATGGTCATGAGAGACTTCTGCCTGGAGACAGTTCGCTTCCTTCAGGTTAGGAAAATTTTAAGCTATTGTTTATTTTATTAAGTTATTTTTTTCCCTTTTCTATCTCTCTTCTCTTTCCGGGAACCTGAAGATGCAAATGTTGTCCTACTTCATGTTATTCCATAACTCTCATATGACTTTTTCATTTAATTATTTGTTATTTGTATGGTCTATTCTATTGTATGCATTCTATTATCCTGTTACCTAGCTCACTGATATGACTGGAGGCTTATTCTAGTCTATTGTTGAGTACCTTTACTATATTCATTAGTGCAACTATTGTAATTTTTAATGTGTTTTATTGCAATTATTCTGTACATTAAAATAATTTCCTATGTATAGGTTCCCCACTTCTTAGATACATTTCAGCACACCATGCCCTCAGCCAAATCACCAAGTGTTCTTCCCCACTGTTCAGTGGGCAATGCCACCATTTGCCTCTGCTGCCCCATTCCATTTTGGTAACCCCAGTTCTCTTGCAAATGTTAGAGTTGGTTACGTTTCCTCTGCTCGTCTGCTCTGTCTATGCACATTCCACCTATGAGTGAGGTCGTCTGGTACCCATCTTTCTTCTTTTGACTTATTTCACTTAGCATAATCCCCTCTAGTACCATCCATGTTGATTCAAATGACAGAGTTTCATCTCTTCTAAGGCCTGTATAGTAGTATTCCATTGTATATATGTACCACATGTTCTTTATCCATTCATCTGATGTTGGGCACGTAAGTAATTTCCAGTTCTTAGCTATAGTGAATAGAACTGCAATAAGCATGGAGATGCATACATCTCTGTGGATGAGTGCTTTTGTAGCCCTTGGATAGATGCCCAGAAGTGAAATGAGGGGATCATATGGAATTTCCATCTTCAGTTTTTTGAGGGATCTCCAGTTTTCCATAGGGTCTGTACCGATTTGCACTCCCACCAACAGTATAAAAGTGTTCCCTTTTCTCCACATCCTCACTAGCATTTCTTGTTTCCAGTCTTATGGAGAATAACCAGTCCTTCAGGTAAGGTGATATGTAATTGTTGTTTTAATTTGCATTTCCCTGATAGTGAATATGAACTTATTTTCAGGTGACTGTTGGTCATCTGTATATCCATTTCAGGAAAGTGTCTCTCCAATTCCTCTGCCCATTTTTGATTGGATTGCCAGTTCTTCTGTTGTTGAATTTTATGAATTCTTTGTATATTTTAGATAATAAGTTTCTATCAGAAATATCAAATGCAAATATTTTCTCCCAGTTAGTAGGCTTCATTTTGACTTTGGTGATGTTTTTATTTTGTTGTGCAGAAGTTCCCTTTGACTCATTGATGTAGTCCCAGTTATTTTTCTTTTTGCTTCCTTGATGGTGGAATTGAGTACCCAAAGGCTTCTCTACAATTGATGTCACAGAAAGACTTTCCTATGTTGCCTTCTAAGAGCTTTATGGTTTTGGGTCTCATGTCCAAGTCTTTAATACATTTTGAGTTAATTTTTGTAAAGGGTGTTAGAGAGTGGTCTAGCTTCATTCCTTTCCATGTGGTTGTCCAGTATTCTCAACACCATTTGTTGAAGAGGCTTTCTTTTTTCCACTGAATACTTTTGACTCTGTTGTTGTAGATTCATTGACTATGTGAGTGGGTCAGTTTCTGGTGGTCCAATTCTATTCCATTGATCTGTGCCTCTGTTATTATTCCAGTACCATACTATTTTGATCACTGTTACTTTGCAATATAGTTCAAAGCCTGAAAGTTTAATTATTCCAGTCATTCTTCTTTACTAATGGTTGTTTTGTTATTTGGGGTCTAGAGTGTTCCATACAAATTTTAAGTTTTTTTCTGTTTCCTGGAAATAAGACTGTGAGATTTTAATGAGGATGCATTAAACTTATATATTACTTCTGGTAAGATGGTAATTTTAATGATAATAATCCTTGCCAGTCACTTAACCTCCCTGAGCTTTGTTTTACTCATTTATAAAGTGATGTGTCAGTATAAGGATTAAAAATTATGATGCTTAAAAATAACTTAGATAGTTCTGCATACATTTCTAGTGCTCAATAAGTGATTATTACCATTATAGCCAAGAAAATGGTCTATTTTGTTTGCTTAAATTAAACAGGAATTCTATTATGCTGAAATTTTGTTTTCTGGGAAAAGAAAATAACTCCCATTTTTTCACCAGCACTGCATTCTAATTAGGAAGATGAAAGTATCCTAGACCATTTCTTTTTATAACCCACTGTGCATATTTCTGTTACAATAGAACACAACTCCTTCTCGGAGAACTGGAAGAGATGAATAATTAGAAATAACTTACAGACATTTCTAATAAATATTAGAAACAATTGGAGCTGATGAGATTAAAGATACTTTTAATTTCTTGATTTAGATTAAGGAAGAGAACGTCAAGCAATGGAGTGACTGTACATGCACATGACTGTAGATATTTATCAGACAGTTACAAGCTCTTGGCAAAATAGTAAAAAAACCAGTAAGCACAGTGAAAAGAATACAATGATTAATTGCTCCAAAAAGCTGGGGCTGGCATCTGGAGCTGTCGCTTCTGAGCTGTGTAATTTTTGTCAAATCACCTTATCCTAAAGGAACTTAGTTTATTTTTCAAATGTGGCAGTTAGATAAGATAGAAATAACAATCAATTACATTTTTTGCAAAGTCTCTTGGGTAATACTAATATCTCCTTATAGTTCTCTTTCTGTGTTCCTGAAGAGAAATTATACTACATGAAGGTAGGCAGAATCAAGACAGATGCATTAAAGGCATTAGATACCTGGAGGCCATTGGATTACTCAGAGGGAATCTTTTTCCTAAAATATATTTATAATCAGATAAAAGACTTGTAGATCTGAATAGTCAACAATAACTACATTATGAGACATGTGGCAGACAAAACGATGCTAGCTGCTTATCTTGATCATATAGTTACATGATTCCACAATTATTCTTAAACTTTATCACAGTAAAGTCCCAGGACTGAGAGGTAAGTAATGGCCCAACATGAGAAACTGTCTTGCTTGTGAATTAAGGCAAGCAAGTAGGCTGATTTTAGGCATGTCATTTCCTGAATAGTGTAATTTGTCACCCACTGAAGCCTGCCCACCACTAGAGAAAAAGTCAGCAGGAAAGTGACCCTTAAGCCCTCCCCACAAGGTAACAGGAGATGCTGTCTCAGAATTAAACTCAATTCCTTTAAAAGATATGATCTGGTTCTGAGAAGACTTCCCTTTCACACACCCTCTTGCCTTTCTCAATCCTTCTTCCTCTGAATGAAGCCAGCTCAGCTTGTGGAATGAGAAGCAGCAACTGGAGCTGCAAGTAGAGCATCAGAATACATGTGACCTGAACTGGAAGGGAACATTGAGCATTAACAGAACTGGGCAACCCCAATACAGTCTGAGTTTCATTTATTTTCTCCCTCATTAGCCTGTTTTCTGCTTGCATATGGTTCTGTGGGAGAGATCCACGGCAGCGGCAAGGGAAAAATGAAATGATGTGTTCATATTGGGTGAAAGAATGCTTTCAGCAGTCTGCCAGAGGGAAATTCTAATGTTTCGGCCCAAGCCTGACACAGAACTCTAGAGAAGAAAAAGCAAGCCACCTTAAACTGGGGTCTGCCTTACTCTAATTTCTCACTTTAAATCTAATACAGATACCAAATGTTCAGAATTAGTAGAATAATTCAATAAGACAACACAAATATTTCCTAATATAGTGCATTATGGGGGTTCCAAAACACTTATTCTCTGTTTCACTTACGGAACCTAGGTTAACATTCTGCTTTCAAAGAAAGAGTGGTATATTATCAAGAATTCCAAGGTTGGAGTTAGACAGGTTTAGAATGATCCCTAGAAAAATGCCTGATACCTAATAGATATTCAATAAGTATATGTGGGCTGGCTTAATGACCTAAGTTCTTCTGTCGACTTACTGTGTGGCCTTGGGAAAGTCTTTTACCTTCTCTGGACTTCAATTTTCCTTCCTGGAAAGTGATGATAATAATTCATGTCAAGGTTACTCCACAGAACTGAAGACCACATGAGAAATATATATGGAAATGTTATATACGGCTGGAAGTTAAAACTGCTGCAGTTCGAGAATGTAAATAAAATAAATTCCTCCAAATAATTATATAAACATCAGACAAACTTGTTTGGCTAATGTTATATGCATGGAGAAGAGTGAGAGATAGACAGGAAATGCTAGTTCTGAATTTATTGCTTTATCAATTTCAATAGAAAGGTGATGGAAGAAACCTGTATCTTATCAGGAATAAAAGTACACTAAAATAAAGATATGCCATCTCCCTGCTTCCTGAGAAATTTTACCCCAAACTGACAGCCAGTCTAGCAAGTGGCAATATCACATATTCTAGAACCAGACATCCTAAATTTAAATCTCGATCCCATTACATAACGTTTACATGACCTTGATCAAGTCACTTGATCTCTCTGTGGATTTCATTCTTTAACTAAAAATGAAAGTGATGATAGGACTTACTCCTTATGTTATTAAGAGGTTTCAAAGGCTTTGACATATATTGATATTTGCCTGGTACAGGGCAAGCACTATAGAAATTTAATTTTGACCATTATTATGTAGCAATTATGGAGTTTTATGTAGTAGGTAGTATGTAGCATGTATGTAATTATGTAGTATGTAGTATTACGTAGCAATGTCATAATTTCAAGGAATGTATCATGGGAATACTGACCTTTGTCTTAATTTTTTAGTTTTTCTGTTCCTTTGAAAGTTCTTTTATGAGTGTTGCTCCACAAAGTTCAATTTTGCTGACTCTGTGATGGCTCTCTAAGCCATTGTCGGTTTGTAGCTATAAATTTTATTTTAAATTACAAAGAAGCTACCCACTCTGTCCAGATATTGCTCCTTATCCTCTTCCCTGAATTAATATCAAACTTAGCATTAAATGCAGCTAGCAAAGCAAACCTCCTGGGAGGCCTTTTATTAATAACCAGTTAATCTTCTATAAGAAATGACTCAAAAGGGAATCAAGACAATAATAGAGGATATGCCACATCTTAACAATTAAATTGCCCATTGTCCTGTCTTGAAAAGCTCCCTTTTTGTCTTACTTAAAAATGTATAATCCACAGATAGATGGAGAACAAGTTCAAAGATCAAGGAGAGGAAAAGTGGAGATTTTCATCAAACCAAGACTAGTTGCCAACACTACACAAGATGATGACCTATTTAAAAATCCTTATGTTAAACCTAACATTGTACCTTGTTCCAAAGCCCACAACACTAAATTTAATGAATTTTGGAAACCATTGTTAATATAACTTCAAATTATTTGACAAACAGAGAAATTGAGGTCCATAAAAGAGGTTCAATAATTAAGCAGCAGAGCTAGAATTTTACAGCTTTATGCTTTTCACTTTTAGGGACTGTGCTAGCTTCTTAATCTGCTTGCTGTTTGCTTTCTTCCTTTCTTTGCTTCTCTCATGATTCCCCTTATTTCCTTCTTTATTTCTATTTTTTTTCTTTCTTTCTTCCTTCTCTTCTCTTCCTTCCTTTCCTCCCTTCCCCCCCTCCCTCCCTCCGTTAAGTCCTTTCTTCCTTTCTTCTTTCTTTTTATTATTTGTATTACTGTATGATTTTCAGTATAATAGATTCACACCTAGGTCTATGCTTATATCACACCACACTCATTACTAGAGTTCAAGTGACCATTACCACTTTTATTTTTACTCTTTGAACCCTTTACTCTTAGGTAACCCTAAGTTACCACCTCTTTCCACAAACCCTCTTATTCTGGTAACCACAGTCTTGCACCCTGTGAGATTTGTTGTGTCTTGTTACTTTTTTTTTTTTTTTTTGGTTTCTTCATATTCTACAAATGAGTCAAAGCATCTGGCACTTTTCTTTTGCCTTCTGGCTTATTTTGCTTAGTATAATCACTTAAAGATGCACTCAGGTTTTTACAAAAGACACAATTTCATATTTGTAATAGATAACTAGAATTCCATTGACTAGACAATGCCTTTATTCAGTCATGTGTCCATGGGCATTTGCATTGTGATATAAAAACATTAAAAAGAAAATGTACTTGCATCCCTATGTTTATAGAAACACAATTAAAATGGCTAAGCCATAATCTATTTTATTTCATCAGTTTTCAAGACAGTTCTGTTGGTAGGTACTAGATAAGAATGTCAATAGTTATCCATACTAAAGATAAACAACTAAGTATCAATGATGGCAAGATTCATGCTTCACTCAGAACTCCTCACTTCCAGACCAATATGCTGTCTACCACATCATAATGTTTCACAGAGGAAAGAATATTGGCAACAGTCACCCTGAGACTCTCATGAATGTCTAGAGCAGTGGGTCTTATAGATAAACCCTGAAATTCACAGCTCTGCATTGCACCACTAGGCAAAGTTGTCACTGAACCTCTCCTCTGTTTTTTATGGATAACATAACTCACATTTATATTATAGTCAAGGGGTCCTCAAGTTATAATCTAAGGATCACCTACATCAGTATCAATGGGGGCACATAAAATATACAAACTCCTGGCCACTGGAAAGCTGCAGAGAGGGAGAACTGCAGAGAGGGAGAACCCTGCTCTACTCCCACCATCAATAAGAAGCTTCCTTTTCTGTGTTTGGCAGAGTGTACTTGCGATGACTGTGAATTTTCTAAGTTAGAGAAGTGCAGTGAAGGAGACACCTATGCTCACAATTAACAAGAAGATGCCTGACACCTCTGTGCTCCGCAGAGCTCAACTTTGAAGCTGCCTGTGGACATTTTCCCTCCACTGGAGAGCTCGCTATCAGCAGTTTCAAGAAAGAAACAGCCTCTCCCTCAATGATACCTGCTGGAACTACTTGAAATAGTATCAGTGACTCACACTAGGGCATTCCAGAGAGCTGAAACAGCCCCAGCCCCATCAAAGTCAAGTGACTGGCTCCAGGCACACCGGGTCCCAACATCATCATAAAGGCAGAAACCAGGAGAAAAAAAGGAAAGGCCACAGTGCCAATATCAAGGCAGAGAAGAAATTCATGCTAAAATTTAAGTCAACTCCCTCCCAAAATGGGAATGGTGCAAAGAGAAGATGCCACTTTCCCCCCAGAGAAGAATTCCACTGATACTGATTAGGACAGCCTAACTAATTTAAAAAAACATTAAAATAGTAGGTTCTTTAAAAAAAACGTGATCAAGATGCAGAAGACACATGTAACTACCCAAAGGAATTTGGAAGTCCTCAGAAAATAAGAGACGGATCAAAGAGAATACTTCACCAAGGATATTAAGGCCAGGAAGAGATTTCTAGCAGGAATGTTAGAGATAAAAAATACAGACTTCCATCAAATTAGTAATCAGATCTGACCCTGCTTAATTTCCAAGATCAGAATGCTCTGCACATTCATTATCTTAAAATTACTATGGCTTTGTAAATAAACAAAAGAAATAATAATAAATCATTATGCTAAAACCACAGTTAATAAAGTGAAGACAAACACGGAAGGTCCTATAAATAGAATAAATGTTGAGGAGCAATGAATCTCAGAAATTGAAGACAAGATCCCAGAGGTGACACAGAATAGGAGAAAGAAACAAAATGGAAGAAAATGAAGAAAAACTGTACAAAATATCAGACACTTGAGAAGAACAAACTTAAGGACAATAGGTAACTGGAAGGACAGGGAAGGAATAACAAAAAAAAAAAAAACCTATTTAAAGAAATAATAGCATAGAACTTCTACATCTGCCAAAAATTAAATTCCGAAAGCAGACAGAATAATACAACTTTTAAATAAAAACAACCTGCTCCCAGATACATCACAGTAAAACAGGCAAAAAACATTGATAAATAAAGATTACTGAAGGCTGCTACAGAAGAGGGAAACACATAATATACAAGGGCACATCCATCAGGCTATCATAAAACTTCTCAGCAAAAACCCTACAGTCCAGCAAAGAATGGAATGACGTATTCAAAATAAATAAAGACAAAAACTATAAACCAAGAATACCCTGCAAAATAATCATTTGAATGTGATGTAGAAATGTCTCTAATGAAAAACAAAAGTAAATGGATTTTTTCAATCTTCAAGTCTATCTTTTGAGAAATCCTGAAAAGTTTTACAGCAGGGAAAATGAAAACAAAGAGTCATCAAACCCCAAGAATGGTGATAAACGGTAAAACAAAAGCAGAAGCAAAGACAAGACAAATAGGAGAGAAGAAACAAGCACTAAAGGGAGAAAGAAAAGCATGGAATCTATATGAAAATATAAATATGACAGGGTGCAAGCTTATAAAGGATTATAACAGACCATTAAAGCTAGAGACAATACACATGGCAGCCACAAAACCTAATACTAAAGATGTACACAGGGAGGAAGATAAAACTGAAAGAATCTACACCGAAACCAACCTGAGGCAAAAGCAAAAAAAAAAAAAAAAAATCAAATGGAAAATGAAGTAGCAGACATAGCAAACAAAGCTAAAATGACAACTACAAGTCCCTGTATATCAATTATCAGCCTGAATGTGAATGGACTGAGTCACCGATTAAAAGACAAAGAGTAGCTGAATGGATCAAAAAACAGGACTTATCGATATTAGGTCTACAAAGAACTCGTATCAGATATTAATACAAATTTAGGATGAAAGCCAGGGGCAAATCTAGCCAGACTCATAGACAAATGTGGTCTTGCTGGTGACTAGAACCAGTAGCCCCCATATGCTGACCTGACACAAACCCTTTCTCACTGAGGAGGGCTTGAAATTACAGAAAACATTTCTCTAAAGACAGGAGGTTGAAACTAGAAATGAACCAGAAGAACAAAACTGGAAGAATGACAAAGATGGGAAATTGAGCAACAATTTCCTGATCAACTCCTTGATCATTGAAAAAAATTGAGTTTTATCTGAAAACAAATGAAAATGAAGAGACAAGTTATCAGAACATGTGGGGTGAAGCGAAAACAGTTCTGAGAGGAAATGTGATAGTCATATAAGTGCACATAAAAACGAAATATAGCCCAAATTAAATATCCAACCACACCCCCAAGGAACTAGAAATTGAAGCACAATCAAAATTGGAAGAAGAAAAGAAAGAATATAAATAAGAACAGAAATAAAATTGAAAATAAAAAGAGCATCCAAAACATCAGTATTTCCAAGAGTGTGTTCTTTAAAAAAATAAAGAAAAATTATATACCCCTAGTTAGACTCATGAAGAAAAGTAGGGAGATAACATAACAGATAGATATGAAAGAAATACAAAGGATGATGAGAGTCTATTATGAATACCTATATGCCAAAAAATATTCAGTTATGAATAAATAGATTTCTAGAACACGAAAATTGAAACTGGAAGACATAGTTACCTTGAACACACCAATTACAAGCAAAGAAATTGAGGCAGTAATGAAAAATCTCCTCAAAAACAAGAACCCAAGACCTGATAGCTTCACTACTAAATTCTAACAAACATTCAAAGAAAAAAACAGTCTCCATTCTACTTAAAATTTTCCACAAAATCAAAGAGGGAAAACTCAAATACCTTCTATGAGGCCAATATTGCCCTGACTCTAAAATTAGACATAGAACCAAAAGAAAAATTATAGACCAATATCACTGATGAATATAGACACAAATATCCTCAACAAAATCTTGACACACCAAATTCAGAAGCACGTTGTAAAAATTATACAACATGATCAAATGGGATTTATTCCTGATATACAAGAATTGGATAACATATGCAAATCAATCAACATCACAGCAGCAAAAGAAACATAAAAAATCATATGATCATTTCAGTAAATGTAGAAGTAAACTTTGACAACACTCAACACTTACACATGATAGAAACCCTTGACAAAATAGGAATAGAAGGCAAATAAAAACCACAATGAAATATCACCTCACACCAGTGAGAATGATCCATTTCAAAAATTCTAGAAACAACAGATGTTGGAGCAGGTATGGAGAAAAAAGAACAATCCTACATTGTTGGTGGGAATATAAATTATTTTAACCTCTTTGCAAAATAGTATGGAGATTCCTCAAAAAAAAAATGATGGAACTGACATTTGATTCACTTTTAGACATATACCCAGAGAACACAAAATGTCTAAGCAGAAAAAAATAACTTCACCCCTATGTTCATAGCAGTACAATTCACACTAGCAAAGACATGGAAACAACCTAGAGGGCTATCAATAGATGACTGAATGAAGAAGTTGTAATATATATACATATACAGACATGTATATGTATATATATACATATATATATATATATATATAATAAAATCATGTCCCTTTCAACAATCTGGATGGATCTAGAGGGTTCAAGTTAAGCAAAATGAGTCAAAAGTAAAAGAGAAGTACAGGATGGTTTCACTCATGTATAAATTATAAAAAACACACAGGCACAGACAAACACAAGCAAAATTCTCAGGATACAAGACTGTGATCACCAGAAGAGTGAGAAAGGGGAGGGTAGGAAGAAAGTAACAAGGTAATGGTAAAAGGGCACTAGGATTCTGGTGGGGGTGAAATACTCACAGACTGAGATGGGAACTAAATATCCTAAGGTGACTGGGACAATGTAAACAAAAGAAACAATACAACTAGCATTAAAAATATGCCAACTTCTGTCTATACCCCATACACATCAAATTTGAATCTCTCTGGGTGTGGTAGTAAGGGGAGAGAAACTAAGAATCCATATGTTTAATAAGCATCTCATGTAGTCTAATGAATACTAAAGTACGACACTCATTACCTTAATCCCTGCTACCTTTCCCAATGAGTGACTGCAAAAATTCAATCATGTACTGATGCATGAAAAAATACTGATAATAAGATTTCTTTGCGATAAAGAAAACAAGGTCCTCACTCTCAAGAGTCTCAGGTGTAAGTAGGTGAGAAAGATAATGTCAATACAGATATTAAGACAGGTTTGCACAAATACAAAGGTGATCTTATCCTACATAGATGGGATAAAGGAAGACCTCCTAAACAGTCCCTGATATTCTCTTAAATAATGAGGAGTGAAGCAAGACAGTTAGAGAAAGGTGCTCCAGGTTAAGGGATCACCTGTAAAGTTCTATATCAGATAATGTCCTTGCCTGGAAGCACAATAACAAATGGTAGCAATTATTATTTTTGTTCATATAATTACCAGTATAGCCAATGGCAAATTGAGCAGTGACCTGACTGAAATTCAGGAGACCTAGGTGGGAATCTTGACTCTGCCAGTTTGATTATATTAGATCTTTGTCAACACATTTCTTCTTTCTGGTCCAGAGTGTGCATATCTCTAAGAGAGTATTGCATTCTGTAATTCAACAAATGTTTACTGATTACCTATTAAATGCAAGGCATTGGGGTAGGGGCTGAAGAGACAGTGATCAACGATCAAGGCCTGAAGTGGCGAAGACAGACACATTACAATAACAAAGTATGTTGATTACTTTTCAATAAAAGGAATACAGAAATACGTGGTAATATATAACAAGGGCCCCCACAATACTGGTTTGATGTTGAAATGATAAAACTAGGTACACAAAATCCTTTAAAAGTTATCATTATGCAAATGGAAATTATTATTAGGTGTATCTATCAGACATGTTGAGGAAGTGAGCCCTGGTGGTTCAGAGGCTAAGCCTATGCCTGGTGTACAGCCCACCTACAGCCCAAGGACACTGGTTCACAACCTAGGACTGAGGGGAGCAACTAAAATGAACAACTAAATAACAAAATATATAGGGATGTTTCTTCCTTCTCACTTCCTGACTGCATGCTGCCTGCCTGACTTTACTCTTGCTTACCTTTCTTTCTTGAAAATGAAAAAAAATGAACATGGAAGAGAATGAATTGCCATGTATTTCAACTTTTTAAACCCATCCACTCCATATGCATCCCCACTCTAACTTCTGGGATGTCTCCACCTCAAGACAAGTTTCACTCAATTTCTCTTTAATAAACATTTCAAATGTGTTTCTTCAAGCCACACACCCCACCGGGGATCTCCTACCTCAGATGACCACTCCCCATAAAATATTCCTGAGAACACAGGACTGTATTTGGAGAAAGCACAAATGAGCTCCTGATTCTGGACCTGAGATGAGGAATCATAATTCTATTCCAGATACTTCTAGGAAATATCACTTACTGTCCTTGGTCCTCAGTTTCTCCAACCAGAAATGGGAATTAGGGTCTATTGAAGATTGTCCTATCTTCCTTACAGCACTGTCTTTGGGTAAGGCCTCTCTGACTCCACTAGCATGGCAAATAACCAAGAGTGACAGCTGCATGAATTGGGAGGGTGAAATAAATGTATTTGTGATGACTAGGAGTGGGGCATGTTTGTGAATCTCTGAGCAATTTCAGGTTATTTGGCTTGCTTGAGTCAGTGAGCCCCACGCCAGAGAGAGTTCCCCACAATGATCCCAGAGAAAAGAAAAGGGTAGGATGCTTGTGTCTAGACATGTCTGATAGCTTCCCATCAATAGGGCTTTGGGTGCTTGAGCATAATAGAAAACGTTAAAAGCCTATGACATTCAGGTAGTCAGTTTACCATGGTTGTTTGTGGATCCCAGGAATAGCAAAGAGGAATTAAATATTATGAAATACTATGAAGTATTTGATCCTCACTCTGTGCTAACTCCATCACAGAAACCTAGGTATGCTTACCCTCTTTCATAGAACAAACTTGGGAGAAATGCATTCTTCTTTTATTTATTCAACAATTACTCAACATCTGCTATGTGCCAGATACTGTTCTGAATATTGAAAATGTAACAGTGAGAAACTCAGAAAAACTCCCTGAAGTCATAAACATATAGCAGAAACAGGACACGAATAACTAAATATATGAACAAATAAAAGTAAAACATCAAATAACAATAAACACAGTGGAGAAAATAATGAAATGATGAGCATGAAATAATGGATTAGATAGTTTGGTTGGGAAAGACCTCTCTAAGGAGAGAATGCTGAAACTGAGACCTGAACATAGAAGGAAAAAAATACATAAAGAGTTCCAGAAAAGGGGAAATTTAAATGCTAAGACCCTAAAGTTGAAATGAATTCCTTTTATATGAGGAACAGAAAGAACGCTAGTATATATACAGAACACTCGGCAGAGGGGAGGGTCTTATGAAATCAGGTCAGAGATACCTAGGCCACGCAAGACTCTGTGGACTAGTATAAAGGCTATGGATTTTTTTTCCAAACTCAGAAAGATGCTGCGTGATTTTAAACACGGAAATTTTACGTTCTGAATTTCATGTGTGAGAAGTCACATAGAAAAAAAATGGTAGAGCTGCAATTTAGTTTCAGGTCCATGTGCATTTAAACATTCCCAGGTCCTATCTCACAAAGACATGGCGCAGATCAAATCATGCCCCAGTGGAAGAGCACAAGTAGAATGATTTGTAGATAAAGCACTGACTAAATAAGCTGTTTAACGACTTAAGACTGGAAAGACTTCTTGGGTTGTATACGTGTGCTTCTGTGTGTTGAGGGTGTGTTAAGAGGGATGTAATCGATTTCCTAATGCAAAAAAAAAAGAGACCAAGGAGACATAAAATGTGCAAAAAGGTTAGTTTGAGAGGCAACAATCAGACTTCAAATTCTTACTCATTCAAGCACTATTCTATCTCAGACAAAGCCGTTGGACCCTCTGTGCCTCAACTCAGTATCATCAGAAGCTGAATTTTAATGGTTATGCATATATGTGTGTGTGTTTGTGTGTGTATGTGTGTGTGTGAGTGTTCTGAGGGTCAGGTAGAAAAAAACAACAAATAATTCCAGTCCTGAGACTTATATATAATAAGTATTTAGTGTGCTTTAGTTATTTTGAATGGAAATGTTTTAGAAGGAAGGAATGCATATAATTGAAAGAGAAGCTCCAGACTAGTGAGTGTACTTTCATTCCCAATACCAATCAGCTTCTTGCTTGTAGTACATGGTAAAAGATTTTTTTCGACACTTCTTCCTAATACAACTAAGACATTAGAACAGGAGATAGAACACTTTTTGCATTGAGTACATGTCTTATACAGCAGCAGATTTACTTGTTTTTTAAGGGCAGAGATTTGAGACTGAGTTGGATCCAAACAACTGCATGACATGCTAACTATGGTGACCTAGGGTAATAAGGTTTGCCATTTACTCCAGGATAGGTCCCTTATATTCCTTATTGTTATCGCAGTCAACAGTTGCAATAATAGTTCAATGAGGAGGCAAGTCAGATTCCCATTCAACAGAAAAGAAAGCTAATAAAGATAGTGCCTTGTCCAAGGTCACTCATCTAGCAAATGGCAGAGCTGGAGTTTGAATTCTATTCTGCCTGGCTTCAAATTTCCTGTTTTTGTTTTTTGTTTTCTTTTTACTTGAGCCACATGCAATCCTTCACCTCTTTGGGCTTCTAATTGTATGACCTTAAGCAAGTAACCTCACCACTCTGAATATTAATTCTCTAATCAAACAAATTGGGAGTGACTATTTTAGGCCTTACATGGCTATTACGTTGATGGGAAAAAACAATGCATAATGTGCTTCAGCATGTAGGTACTCAGGAAATGTAAGCCACATCACTGGATTATTGTTAAATCTTTGAAATAGCCATAATCAGTCTCTCATATGTCTTCTTATAAAGCCAGACAGGAGGCTTATCAGAATTTTATAATCCCCAACCTTCCTTTCTGGATGGGAGATTGCAAAATTATTTCAAGATTAGCCATATCATCCAGAAGGAATTTCTGCAAAATCTAGAGTTGGAACACAGAAAGAATCGGCACTCCACCTAACAAAGTAGGTCTGGGAGTGGACTGCAATCTGACTGTGGGCTGTCCTGTCATGGGGGGATTATATTAAAGCACAAGCATCCTTGAAGCATATGTTCAATGGGAAGGAAAATGAGCTTTCTCTCAAATTCATCAAAGAATAACTGTAATGGCAATCATGTGGTAGAAGGTGAGAACCCATCTAAAGTTTGCCTATTAGCAGTCATTGCATAACAGGTTAGACTACATAGCATGATGCTGGGTTGAATAAGCCCAGTATCTGGAAGAGACTGTGGCCTGTTCTCGTCCTACTTTACTGAACTGCAAAGAAATCAAATGTTAGTTAAATGAAAGAAAAACAGAGAATGGAGGGGATCTAAAATCACCTAAGCTTACGGTAGCCTGATTGTATAAGAATCATAGGATTCACTGAAGACCATGGATATTAGAAGTGGAATTTTTTGAAAGCACTCCAGTGAATTTGGATGATCAACAAGATTTGGGAGCCACTGAAATACTTCTGAGTCATTCAGTACCCCCAAAAGAAATTAGGGACAAAAAAGTTTTTTTCTAATTAATCTTCCCTTCTTAGTAGCTTTGTAATATCTGTTCTAAAATGTTTCTGCATTTATTCATCATTCTTTTTATATCACTGAGTAAAATTTTATAACTTTTTCACTTGGGTTTTTTATACTGTTTTTTTTTTTTAAAGCATTGCTATTTATCAAATCTTTTGTTCACAATGATACATTCATTTTTGAATATTAATGTGGTATCTCAATCTACATTTTGTACCACACCGTCCATCAGACTACCAGTATCCTCTCCCACCACCTTTCCCCCTCTTTCCATCCCTCCCAGTTGTCACCCGTCTGGCAGTCATCCTCTTGTGTTCTGAAGTTTTTGCTGGAGTTTATCTATTTATTTAGTTCAGGTCATTATATTCCACATATGAGTGAAACCATCACCTATCTTGTTAAACTTATTTTCTGGTGTCTCTTATTTTCCTCCCAGTTATATTGGGCTATACTTGACCAATGAAAGTGGTATATACTTAAAGTACACAATGTGATTTTTAATATACATATACATATATATACATATATATATATATATATAGTGAAGCTACTAGCACAATCAAGCTAAGTAACATATCCATCTCTTCACATGGTTAAGACTATTTTTATGTGCGTGGTGAAAATACCTATGATCAATGCCCTTAGTAAATTCCTAGTAAATAATAATATAGCACTATTAACTACAGTCAGTATGTTGTGCATTAGTTCTCCAGAACTGTTCTTTCCACATAACTGGGCCTTTATCGCCCTTTGACCTACATTTTCCCCATTTTTCTCAACCCTAGTCCCCAAACTACCAATTTACTCTCTGCTTTTATGAGTTTCACTTTTCTTAGATGCCACATATAATTGAGATTCTTTAGGTTTTGTCTTTCTGTATCTTAGCATGTCTTCCAGTTTCATCCATGTTTCAAATGTCAACCCAATTGTAATAAATAGCCCAATAAGAATGATATAAAAACCTGAACGCACATTTCTCAAAAGAACGCATACAAATCACCAACGGGTATATGAAAAGGAATCCATAATCACTAATTATCGGGGAAATACAAGTCAAAACTACTTAAAATATCTTCTCATATCTGCTGGGAAGCCTATTATAAAACAGACAAAAATTAGAAATGCTGGTGAAGATATGGAGTAAAGGGAACCACGCGCACTGTTAGTGGGACTATAAATTGATAAAGCCACTAAAACATAAATTTTAATGAACAGAAAAAACATGAAAGGATATAAAAAATGGAACATAGTGTTTACTTCAGGAGAAAGGAATAGAATTGTGGAGAAAAGTTGTTGAAGGAGCTTAAGAGTTTTTTTTTTCACTTCTACCTTGTATATGTCTGTTTTAATAAATCTAATATTTATAAATTGCCCAAAGCGACGTCTGACACACAAATGAGCATTTTATACACATACGTGTGTGTGATAATTTTGTTATTCTATATTGATTGAGATTTTTATGGTAAGCATACTATACTTTAATGATGAAAATAAAAGTTAAAACACTAAATAATAGGGGAAAGAGAAAATAATTCTATTATGGTTGAAGAGTTGAAGATAGATTTGAGAGGCTCCTGGGACAATGATCCCTTACCTCTTTCCTATAGCAGAAGCTCTCTGGTAGCAGTCATTGCTCCAAGGCATCCCAGAGAACAGCTTGGAAACTATTGTTAACATTAAAAAAAAGCCCATTCTTGTAAAGATAAAGAAATATCAAAGCCAGAGAACAAACTGTACACTGTTCAACATTACAAAGCAAGTGATTGTTAAAACAGATTCTCATGCAATTCTATATATCACAAACATAATTTTTATACACTTATTAGAACAAATCACAATGTCACCACTTCCTTGTAGAATTATAGAATGAATGAGTTCTTTAGACTATACTGCCTTTATTACTCTAGTCAGTGCAGGAATACTCTCAGCATCTCCCTTGGCAAATAATTGTGTGCCCTTCATTTGAATTTTTCCAATATGAGGGAGCTCTTTTCTCCCCTTTGTCACATCTTTTAACTGATAAAAAAGTTATTTCAATTGCACAACTATGTATAATAACTTGTTCTTTTGGAGACACTGAGATTTAGCCAATATCGACTACCCAGGAAGAAACTCAAAGGTAATTCATGATGATGTAATGTGATTGTTTTCTAGTAACAATACAGAAGGAGCAATGAATGTTCCATAAACATATGAAGACAGGAATCGCAACAAAATCCATAAAGAAGAACCTACATTTGATCAAAATGGTTTTTTAAAGGAAAGGTAAAGCAGGATTGAAGGCAAGCAGAAGAAGGAAGGCCACGAGAGAGGAAGAAGCAGTACTTAACTTTATTCAGTTGCTCATCTTGGTTGTTCCTCCCACCTCCGACTCCTGCACCCTGGATTCCCAGGCCCCCAGGCCCCCTGGCGCCAAACGTTGATCGGATCCTTGGGATATACGTGGATTGCACAGCCAAAGGCGGTTGACCAAAGCACTGCTCCACCAGGGTGTAAGGGAAAAACCTGCCCGCCGTTTCCCAGCAGCCATGAAAGTCATCCAAGCTAGCAGAACCCTCTGGAACATACTGTGTTCTGAGCTTGCCGAGGAAACAGGGGAGCCTGCGCCGCAGCTGCTGGCAACCAATAAAGTCACCAACCAGCAAGAACTTCCCGCCTTAATTTACACCACGTCTAACCTATATAACTGTAACCTAACCTGAAGTCGGGGCCCAGACTTTGGAGAATACTCTGGGTCCGTAATAAACTTGCTAAAGCTTCCAGAGTGCCGCCTGGTTTGTCACAGGAGAGCCATTACAGGGGCATGACATGATCTTGAAGGATAAGTCATTCAACAAGAAATGGAATGGAGAGGTGGTACGCCATATTAGGGGATCAGTAAGTGCATAGACATAAACAGGGAACAGCAAGTATCACTAAGAGCCTGGAATACGATGATGGGAATTGGGAATAATGAGGGCTAAAGAGGCCATAGCAGTCAGGATGAACCTTCAATAAGTAAGCAGTTTTAGTATATTTTGTAGTCAGGAACAGAAGTATTTCCCTGAAAGTTCCACCCATGGTCCTAGACCTATCCCTTCCCTTTAGCTATGATAATTTCTCAAAAGTCTGAAATCATGAACTACATTCCTCTGAGTCTTCTCCAGGTGAAACAGCCTCAGTGCCTTCTTTGTGGTATCTGGTTTCCAATTCCTTAGGCAGTCTGCAGGTGTTTAAGTTTGTCTGTATGCTCCTTAATGTAAAAGTGCAGAGCTTAAATATTTCCCTCTAGGGGAGAGAAGGAATATTTGACAAATTATGTACTTTTCTACTTTACCCAAGACTAGCCAAAAAGTTGATTACTCCTTATGTTTAAGCCTCCAGTTTGCAGATAAGAAAACTTAGGTACAGAGAGTTTGCAATGACTTGTCCAAGGTCACGGAGCCAGTTAGGGACAAGGTCATATTTTAATCCAAACAGTGTTCCTCCAAAGTCTGTATTCTTAACTACTTAACTCTATTGCTTTTCATCAGCATGTGATGGCACAATTTAACTTCATTATGATTATTTCCCTGTATCATCACTCCTATAGGTCTAAGCTACTCGAGGGCAGAGACTGTGTCTGATTCACTTCAGTATCTATACCTCTAACCCAGGAAGTTTTCAGTAGAATTTGATGGGTAGACAATTCTAGAAGGAGCTTTTTCAAGTCATCTCCCAGATATCTCCCTCAGTTCCATTGCTCTATGTCAATGACCATCTCCTCTGACAACTATCGCATTTTAGCCATCCCACCACTGCTTCTTGTCAACACTGCTGTTATTACCCTCTGAGGTCCAAGTG
Source organism: Solenodon paradoxus (assembly GCA_004363575.1). Classification (NCBI taxonomy): domain Eukaryota; kingdom Metazoa; phylum Chordata; class Mammalia; order Eulipotyphla; family Solenodontidae; genus Solenodon; species Solenodon paradoxus. The sequence goes on along the minus strand of RJWH01004279.1, from coordinate 89,330 downwards.
CACATGTGCTCCTTTGGCAAACATAATAATAATCATGAAGTGGAACTTTCTAGCTTGATAATCTTCTGAGATATCTGTTGAGGGGTTGTTCTTCAACATAAAAAGTCTCAGTTGCTAATACACTTATATGCCCATTGAAAAGCAAAGCTACTTAAAAAGTAGCAGGATTTTGACATGCATTCTCTCTTAATAGTTTTACTCTCTAGCTGACAAGTGTTACACATAACAAAAGACCATAAGTTGGGTAAGAAATGTGAATGATTGAGAGCCTGTGGTTGGGGTAATGGAAGGTTGGTCTGTGACCATCCCCGTTGCTCAAGTGTGTGTTTCCACACAAGCCTCTGTGAATTACTTCTAATGAACACAAAAATCTAGGAAAGGACATATACTGGCAAGGTTTACCTTGAATGCTTGACCAGGAAAGAAGGCAAGAATAACTTGATATCAAACCATGGCTTAGTCAAGGAGGAAAGCCAACACATTTGGCCTGCAGAGACAGGAGTCAGACCCTGACTGAGGTTGGGTCAGACTTCAATCTTCACCCACGGATAGAGTCTCTGACCCCCTTTTGATTGTACATTAAACTTTGTCTGGACTTCTAACACAAACTTTGACCTAGAGCAGAATGAACTTAAGCTCCTGTTCTGCACACTGGGACATACTAGCAATCACAATTAACCTACTTGCTTTGGGTCTGGACTTGCCTCCTATCTCTATCCTGTTTCCCTGTGTTGGGGAACGAAAGGGGAAAGGAGTTGGGGAACGAAATCTCAGGTAGCAGGAGTCAAATTATTTTTTTTTACTTTGAAATAATCATAGTTTCACAAGAAGATACAAAGATATACAGAGCGGTCTTTATCATTTACCAACTTTTCACCATAAGTTTCATATTTTACATAAACTATAGTACAATAGCAAAATCACATGTTACTCAGTCATTTGTTCAATTCCAAGATAGGAGACCCTAAAATATTTTGTATTCAAATATAATATTACTTCAACAATCTACTGTTTGTAAAGAAATGTCTTCTGCTTTACACAAGTCAGATTATAGTATTTGTTGGATTTCAAGTTCCTTTGTTTTTTTTCCTTAACTTCAGTTATTGTTTATGTGCGAGCTTCCAATGTCACCAGTAGACAAGCACTCATGGATGCCTTCACACTGTTGTTCCTATTGCATCTTTTTTTCACATTTTTACTGTAGTAATTATTCTACACATTAAAATGACTTCCTATGTATAGGTTTCCCATTTCACAGATATATTTCACAAACCATGCCCTTTACCAAATCACCAAGTGCTCTTCCCCATTGTCCAGTGGACTCCACCACCATTTGCCCCCATCCACCCCATTCCCTTTTGTAACCTCAGTTCTGTTGCAAATGTTTCAGGGTTGGTTATGTTTCATCCGTTCTTTTGTTTTGTCTATTAACATCCCACCTATGAGTGAGGTTATCTGGTATCTATCTTTCTTCTTTGACTTGTTTCACTTAGTGTTCCATCCATCCACTCTAGTTCCATCCATGTTGATTCAAATGACAGGGTTGAATCTCTTCTAAGTGCTGTGTAGTATTCCATTGTATATATGCACCATATCTTCATTATCTATTTGTCTGATGTTGGAAACTTAAGTTATTTCCAGTACTTAGCTATTGTGAATAGGGCTGCAATAAACATGGGGATGCACATACTTTTGCAGACGGGTGCTTTTGTAACTTTTGGGTAGATGCCCAGAAGTGGAATGATGAGATCATATGGGATTTCCATCTTCAGTTTTTTTGAAGAATCCCCAAAATGTTTTCCATAGGGTCTTTACCAATTTACACTCCCAACAACAGTGCAAAAGTGTTCCCTTTTCTCCACACCCTCAGCAGCATTTGTTGTTTCCAGACTTTTGGATAGTAGCCTGTCTGTCAGGTGTAAGGTGATATATCATTGCTGTTTTAATTTGCATTTCCCTCAATCCCAGCAAGTAGGAACATAATTTCATGTGCCTGTGGCTGTCTGTATATCCTCTTCAGAAAACTGTGTCTCTAATTCTTCCACCCATTTTTAATTGGATTGCCAGTTCTTCTGTTGTTGAATCTTATGAGTTCTTTGTGTATTTTACATAGTAATCTTTTGCCAGAAATATGAATGCAAATATCTTCTCCCAGTAAGTAGGTTTTATTTTGGTTTTTGTGATTTTTTTATTTTGCTGTGAAGAAGCTCCTTAGTTTGATATAGTCCCAATTGTTTATTTCTGTTTTAGTTTCCCTTGATGGTGGAGTTGAGTCCCCAAAGGCTCCTCTACGACTGGTATCATGGAAAAGCTTTCCTATGTAAGAGACTTATGGTTTCTGGTCATATGTCCTGGTTTCTAATCCATTCTGAGTTCATTATTGTGCACGGCGTTAGAGAGTGGTCTAGTTTCATTCTTTTGCATGTGACAGTCCAGTTTTCCCAACACCATTTGTTGAAGAGATTTTCCTTTTTCCATCAAATGCTTTTGGCTCCTTTGCCGTAGATTAACTGTATGTGAGTGGGTCAGTTTCTGGTAATTCAGTTATATTCCACTGATCCGGTCCTCTGATATTATTCCAGTACCATACCGTTTAGATCACTATTGCTTTGTAATATATTTCAAAGTCTGGAAGTGTAATCCATCCAGATTTGTTCTTTTTGCTAGTGATTGTTTTGGCTATTGAGGGTCTTTTCTTGTTCCATACAAATTTTAAGATATTTTTTGCTTTATTTCCTGTAAATAAGCCAGTGGGATTTTAAGAAGGATTGCATTAAACCTATATGTTGCTTTGGGTAAGATGGGTATTTTAATGATATTGAGTCTTCCCAACCACGAGCCGGGGATGTCTTTTCATTTCTTTGTGTCCTCCTCTATTTTAAAAGGACTTGTAGTTTTCATTGTATCAATCTTTTACTTCCTTTATTAATTATATATCCAGGTATTTCATTTGTTTAACTTCTATTTTAATCGGCGTGATTTTTGTGATTTCTTTTTCTTCTAGCATGTTGTTTGCAAATAAAAATGGAACAGATTTTGTGCAGATTTTGTAGCCTGTCACATTACTGTATTCATTGATGTGTTCTAGAAGTTTTTTGACTGAGATTTTTGGGATTTTCAATGTATATAATCATGTCATATGCAAATAATGAGTTTTACTTCCTCCTTTCTAATTTGATTGACTTTTATGTCCTATTCTTGCCTAATTGCTCTGGCTAAGACCTCCAGTACAATATCAAACAGCAGTGGTGAGAGTGGACAACCTTGGCTTGTTCCTGACCTAAGAGGATATGTTTTCAATACTTTTCCATTAACTATGATGTTGACAGTGGGTTTTTCATATATAGCTTTTATTATGTTGCGGTGTGTACCTTCTATTTTCATTTTATGGAGAATTTTATCATAAATGGTGTTGGATTTTGTCAAAAGTTTTCTCTGCATCTATTGATAGGATCATGTGGTTTTTCTCTTTGCTCATGTTGATATGGTGTATGACATTAATAGACTTATATACATTGAACCATCCTTGCATCCCTGTGATGAGTCCCACTTGCTCATGATGGATGATAATTTTGATGCATTGTTGAATATGGTTTGCTGATATTTTGTTGAGAATTTTTACATCTATGTTCATTAGAGATATTGGTCTGTAATTTTCTTTCTTTATGACACCTCTGTCAGCTTTTGGTATCAGTGTAAGGCTATCCTCATAAAAAGTATTTGGGAGAGTTTCCTGTTCTTCAATATTTTTTAAGCACTTGATAAGAATAGGTGTTAATTCTTCTCTAAAGTTTGGCTAGAACTCATTGGAGAAATCATCTGGTCCTGGGCTTTTATTTTTAAGGACACTCTTGATTATTCTTCAATTTCTTTGCTTGTAATTCTTCTGTTCAGGTTTTAAAATTCTTCCAGGTTCAGTCTTGGTAAACTATACTTTTCTAGAAATCTGTCCATGTCCTCAAAGTTGTCCATTTTGTTGGCATACACCTGTTCATAGTAGTCCCTTATGATGCTTTGAATTTCTGTGGTATCTTTTGTAACTTCGTCCCTTTTATTTAGGATTTTAGTTATGAGAGTTTTCTCTCTTTTTTACTTTGTGAGTAGTCAATGGCTTGTCAATTTTGGTTATTTTTTAAAGAACCAATTTTTGGTTTCGTTGATCTTCTGGATAGTCTTTTTGTTTTCTATTTCATTTATATCTGCTTGAAGTTTCTTAATTTCCTTCTGCTGATTTTTGGTTTTAATTTTCTTCTTTCTCTAGTTGTTTTAAATGTAGAGTTAAGTTTTTATTCACAATTTTTCTTGTTTCTTGAGATAGTCCTGCATTGCAATGAACTTTCCCCTTAATACTGCTTTTGCTGCATCCCATAGATTCTGGTAGCTCTTCTCATCTTTCTCATTTGTCTCTAAGTATTTTTTAAATTCATCTTTGATTTCCTCTTTCACCCGAGTCCTTCCTGAGCATATTGTTGAGATTCTAATTAGTTTTGGGTCTTCCTGCTCTCTTTTTTGTTTGATTTCCAGTTTTAGACCATTGTGGTTAAAGAAGATGTTTAATGTGACTTCCATCTTTGTAAATTTTTGAGTGATGTTTTGTGTCCCAGCATATGATCTATACTTTAGAATGTTCCATATGCACTTGAGAAGAAAGTGAAATCTGTAGTCCTTGGGTGATGTGACCAGTATATGTCTATTAGACCTATCTGTTCCAGGTGGTTGTTAAAAGTGACCGTTTACCTGTTATTTTTCTGTCTGGTTGATCTCTCCATTGCTGTAATTGGGGTGTTGAAGTCCCCCACTATTATAGTGTTGCTGAACATGTCTCTCATCAGGTCTAATAATACTAGCTTCATATATTTTGATGTTCCTTCATTTGGTATATATATGCTAATAAGTGTTATGTATTCGTGCTGGATTCATCTTTTGATCATTATATAGTGTCTATCTCTGTCTTGATATGCTTTTTAGATGGAATTCTGTTTTATCTATTATACATATAGCTGTTTCTGCCCTTTATGATTGTCATTCGACTTTCGGATTGCCTTCCAGACATTGATTTTGAGTCTTTGTTTATATTTTGGATGAAGGTGAGTTTCCTGAATGCAGCAGAAGCTTGGGTTATGCTTTTTAATCCATCCAGCCACTCTGTGTCTTTTGACTGGTGAAGTCAGTCCATTAATGTTTAGGGTGATTATTGATATATAGCTCCTTAATGTCATTTCCTAATTTGTCTTTTGTATGTTGCTCCTGATGCTTTTGTTCTCTTTCTCTTCTTAGGTCAGATTGATGCAGTCATTTTTGACTGATTTCGTCTTTTGTTTTCGTCTTCACTTTTTTCTGGGGGATGTATTTTAAGGTTTCCCTGAAGTTAGCATTCACAGTTCTATGTTAACTTCCTAATTTTATTTGAAAGCATATTAGTTTTATACTCATTCTAACTATCCACATTTTTGGTGTCTTCTCTTCCTTCCCACTTTTAATATTTACTGTTTTTCTGTTTTTCTTTGGGACTTCTTTACACTTTATAGAACATCCTTTACTATTTTTTGCAAAACTGGTTTTGTGGTGACGGACTATTTTAACTTTTGCTTGTCAAAAAAGCTTGTTATCTTTTCTGAACACTTATCTTGCAGGATATAGTATCTTGAGTTGAAAATCCATTTATTTCAGCACTTTGAATATATTATACCATTCCCTTCTGGCCTGCAGAGTTTCATTTGAGAAATATGCCAACAATCTTATGGGGGTTCCTCTGTGACATGTTTTTTGTCTGGCTCCTTTTAAGATTCTTTGTCTTGTATCTTTGACATTTTGATGATGATGTGTCTAGGTGTATAAGTGTTTGAGTTTCTTTTATTAAGAACTCTTTGAACTTCCTGGATCTGGACACTTGAGTCATTCAGATTGGGAATGTTCTCATCTATTATTTCTTCAAATATGGTTTCTGCCCCCTTTTTCTCTCTCTTCTATAACCTCTATGATGCTATTGTTGATAGTTTTTGTGTTATTCAGAGGTCTCGAATGCTGTCTTCCATTCTTTGAATTTTTTCTTTTTTGCTGGTTTTCTTGATTGAGTTCCTCTGTCCAGTCTTCAAGATCGCTGATTCTATTGGAAGCTTCATCCATTCTATTGTTGAGCCCTTTTTTTGAGTTCTTTAATTCAGCCATTGTATTTCTTACCTGTTTTATTTCTTGTTTTCATTCTTTTCTTTGCTTCCTGACATTCTTGTTTACTGCCCTTGCTGACTTCTGGATTCCCATGAGTATGTAGTATGTTGATCACTGTTACCCTAAATTCATCTTCAGGTAATTTTCATATGTCTGTTGTATTCAGACTTTTCCCTGCCTTTTTTATTTACACCCATCATTTATATATCTCTGTGTCTTTGCTCTATCTACATTCCGTTTATATTTCTGAAGTTTTGGTTTCCCTGTTGTTGCCTAGGTTTGTCTTGCCCAGGATTGGCAATCAGACTGCAGTTTCACCTCTGTCCACAAAGTGTTGCTAGTGGGCAATGTTGAAGTTTCATCTTGTATAAGACTGCCTTCTCACTATAATCCTGTGGTAGTAATATCCAATAGATGCGATATCCGGTGGATGGAATATGCATTGGGTGGTATACCTGGTGTCCAGGATATTCCGGTGGGAGGGATAGCTGTTCGGTGGATTCCAGGCTTTGGTGTGAAATTGTGGGAGGGGTTTGAGCTGTGTATTTCTTTGCCTGATTTCCTGTTATGGTGGCACCCAGTACAATTTCACTGTGCAGGCTATAGCTAAGCTTCCCTGCGTTAGTTCTCCTTTCACCCTCTCCCAAACTGGCCTTCCTTGCCTCCACCTCTCAGTCCTGCTGTTCCCACCTCTTGTTGCTTCCACAGCTGGTCCCAAAATCCCTAGCCTCCACCCCACTGCAGGCCTGGAGACTCTCAAGCTCCATCCCAAATCCAAATTTGTGGCTTAGCTGAGAACCCTTCCTGGAGCCCTCATCCACTTTTAGTCATCACCTGTTCTGTGTCTCGTTGAGGTGTCAGTTGTTTCTTGGTGTTTGTCTCAAGAAAATAGGTGATCCTTTTCTTCAGTGTCTATGGGGAGGAACTCAAAAGTGCTTCCTATTGAGTCACCGTCTGGAAGTCTATCCCACTATCATAATTTTCAGATTTATTAATTCTGTTTGGCACTGCTTTGTGTTTTCTTTTCTATCTTTGTTGTACTTATCTGTTTTTTGTTTTTCCATTGTTCTTCTAATTTCAGTAAGCATCATTAAAATTATTGCTTTATAATCTTCCTCAGGCATTTACTTAATTTTGTTGCATCCATGTTTTCCTCCTGGAATCTGTTTTGGCCAATTATTTGGTATATATTCTCTGTCTCTTCACTCAGTTTGATATCATGAATTTACTTCTTTGAGTTATACTAAACGATTGTCTTTTCCCATACTGACTTTATGGTATCAGGTTTCAGAGTCTAATCTATGATGCACTCCTAGAATGCTGTTTTTTCTTTTGCTATCTCTGTACTAGTCAGAATTGTTGAAACCCTGGAACCATAACTGCACTGAGTCCCAAGAATCCAAACTGCAAAGTTAAAGTCAGGGAAGGAATGGAGAGTCTTCTTCCAGAGTCACAGATATGAATGTATCAGAGAAGGACCTGAGAAGTATGTGGCTCTGACCACAGCTGCTCTCAGTCCCAACATACATCACAGGTTAGAGAGAGTTGGGTATTGCTTGAGGTCCTTAGAAGTTGATCATAGCAAAACATACTCCCTTGTGAATGTCTCTTAGTTCTTACTTTAGAAGCAGTTCTAGTATTAAATGTCACACAATAACAAGCCCCTCACATGTGATGGAACATCTAGAAGGTAGCAGATAGAAATGAAAGATGCTGTTTTGCTATAGCCTCTTTAATAATCCTCCTTGAGAAATGTGGAACTCTGAGCAAACCATTCAGCTACCAAAATGCTGTTGTAGACTGACTGCCAGTCCTCACCCTTGGCAGATTATCACTGCCATGGAATCTTGTAGCACCCCAAATTCATGTACAATATTATCATCCACACAGGTGGACTAATGTTTGGCAAGACAGGGACTTTTCACCCTCTGGGTTTTGCAATAGTATAGTGACCTGGAACCAAGCAAGAGGAGATGGTAATAAAGGGTGCTAAGAAGCCTCTAGTTTCACAGGTATGTGATCCCTCTATCTTACTGCCCATGCTGGAGTTTTTTATTCAACAAATTAAAGTTCTGCATTCAAATCTGTCAACATTTTGTCTATAAGCAATCTGTTACCTCTTCTCTGTGTTCGTTACTCCCCAGTATCCTATTATTCTCCAAAAAAAGCATCCCTGATTTCCAGCTCAGGTTGTTCACACTCAGAGTTCAGTTCCCAGGTGTGAGGGCACCTTATGAGGAGTTAATTCCTTCATTCCTAGTGAAAAAGTCCGTATCACTTGTATTTCTTAATGAAACTCAGGTTTTGATACCAGGCAACGTTAACTCTGAGATGTTTGGCTTCTATTATTTACTAAAACGTGTGACCCATCTCTGTGCAAATGCTGGTCCAGTCAGTCATAATGAGTTGGCTCACCCATTCCTCTTATGGAACTGATGCCTGCTGAAATAGAAGATATAAATAAGGTCCAGAATCCATAGCATGATAATATCCATGATACAACTGGAAATTATTCATCCTGAAAAAAAAACAGAAAAATCTGAAGTGGAAGTAGAAAATGCAATTAACAGATGTCATACCTGAAATGAAACAGATATTGGAATTATCTCTCATGAATTTTACAGCAGCCATACCCCAAAAAATACTTGAACAAGAAAGCACAAGATGTTTGAAGCAAATGAAAAATAAAAGTCTCAGCAAAGTAATAGAAACAAATGATACTTTGAACAGAAAATATAAAATAGCCAAATTAAACTTCACTGAATGGGCTCAATAAAAGATTAAAAATAGTAATGAATAGATAAACATGAAAATATATTGATAACAAATAGTATTAACAAATAGAAAAATTATAGATACAATAGAATGACAGTGTCTCAAAAACCTGTGGGACAATAACAGAGAACATAGCATTTATTCATGTAATTGGAATTCCAGAATTCCCCAAAACAATTTGGGATGAAAAAACATTGAAAGCATAATCACTTAAGATTTTTCAAATTTCAGAAAAGCTATAAATACACATATTTAAGTTTCTCAGTAGAACTTAAATTGGATTAATCTAAATAAATTCACAACAAAATGTTATAAGCAAAAATAAACACAGAAAACATTTGAATGTGTTGCAAGAGAAATGGTCTCCTGTATATATGGAAAAATGTCAGATTTATAATGAATATTCTTTAGAAATTGAGACTAGAAGGAAATGGCACAACATTTTCTAACTGCAGAAAGAAAATAATTGTCAGTCAAGATTCCTTTATTTGGTGAAAATACTCCCCAGAAATGAAACCTAAATAAAGCCAGCTCATATGAAGGAAATATAAGAAACATTCTTTTTCACCTGCAGAATGACTAAAGGAAACATTGTAAAACATTTCTATTGATTTAAAGAAGAAATCTTGAAACATCAGGATGAAAATAAAGTGAATAAATCCATTATATTAACTTTTTTAATTATATTTGAAATATGAAATGAAGGTAAAACTGTCTATTATCATTATAAATATATGTGGAGAAAGTGTTGAAGCAAACTATAATGAAGGGGGAGCAATGGGACGAACACATTTCCCTAAAAGTAATAAATTGTTGATATGAACACACTCAGGTAAACTATGTATATATGATTTAATATTTAAAATAACCCAAAAAGATTATAAGTCATAACTGAATTCTAAAAGCTTTCATTATTTCACAGGAAGAAAAAAGAGATAAGAAAATGAAAATAAGACAGTAAACAGCAAAATGACTAGTCTTAATAATTGCTATATCAATAATACATTAAATGCAACAATATAAATTCATTAAAGCACAAAGATTGGCAGAATAGATTTAAAAAACACAATTCAAACACATTTACTATCCCACTGGAAGTCTTAGTCAGATCAATTAAGCAAGAAAAAGAAACAAATGAGATCCAAATTGGAAAGGAGGAAGTGAGACTATGATTATTTGCTGGTGATATGATTATGTATACTGAAAACCCCAAAAATCTGTACAAAAAACTGCTAGAACTAATCAACAAATACAGTAAATTAGTTGGCTGCAAAATCAATGCATAAAAGTCTATTTTATATGCAGAAATCACACTAGAAGAATGTAGAATCAAGAAAACCACAATATTTAAAACAATGAAAACTACAAGTCCGCCAAAATAGAAAGAGAGGAGGATACAAAGAGATGGATAAACATCCCCTGTTCATTGTTGGGAAGGATCAACATTGTTAAAATTGCTACCTTACATAAAGCAATATAGAGTCTTAATGTAATCTCCATTAAAGTCCCATAGGCTTTTTTCCAAGAAATAGAACAAAAAATCTTAAAATTTTATAGAACAACAAAAGACCCCAAGAGCCAAAGGAATTATGGTTAAAAAAATGAATCTGGAGGGATTACATTCCCAGACATTGAATTATACTACAAAACAATGGTGACCAAAATGATTTGGTACCTGAAAACCAACAGTCACAGATAAGTAGAACACAAGTGAACCACCAAAAACTGACTCACGCACAGTTAGTCTATGACAAAGGAGACAGAAGCATACATGGAGAAAGGAAAATTTCTTCAATAAATTGTGCTAGGATAACTGGAAAACCACATACAAAGGAATGAAGCTATATCACTTCAATACCATTAAAAATTAACTCATAATGGAATAGAGACTTGAACATAAGACCAGAAACCATAGAATTCTTAAAAGGAAAACATCTTGAAATTCAGAAAATACAGTCCTTGACATAAGCCTTAGATCTTTGTGGACCAAACCCAGCATCAAGGGAAATAAAAAGAAAAATAAAGAAGTCGGACTACATCAAGCAATAAATTTTCTTCAAAATGAAAGGAAAACATCACCAGAATCACAAGGAAACCTACTAACTGGGAGATGATATTTGCATTGCATATTTTTGAAAAGGATGTAACGTCTAAATATACAAAGAACTCATAAAACTCAATAACAGAAAAATAGGCAATCCATCAAAAAATAGGACAAGGAATTGGAGACATTTTTCTAATTGAATAAACAGACTACCAACAGTCACATGGAAAGATTTTCCTACTTGATGATTATGAAGGAAATTTAAATCAAAACAGTGAGATATCACCTTACACCTGAGAGACAGTTTATTATCCAAAAGTCTGGAAGCAACCAATGTTGGCGAGGATTTGGAGAAAAGGGAGCACTTTTACACTGTTGATGGGAGTGCAAATTGGTGCTACCCCTATGGAAAACAGTTTGGAGATTCCTCAAATAGTTTAAGATGGAAATCCCACATGATATCACCTTTCCACTTCTGGTTATTTACCCAAAAGATACAAAAACAGTAATTTGCAGAGGTTTATGTATCTCCATGTTTATTTCAGCCCTTCACAATAGATAATAACTGGAAACTACCTAAGTGCCCAGGGTCAGAAGAATGGATAAAGAAGATGTTGTATATCTACACAACGGAATACTGCACATTCCTTAGAAGATAAAATCCTGTCATTTTGATCAATATGGATGGATCTAAAAGGAATTACGATGATTTTTATAAGCCAAAAGAAGGATGGTTATCAGATGGCCTTACTCATGGTGGAATGTGAATAGACAAAAAAGGAACAGATGAAACAAAGCCAACTCTTGGACACTTGTAATAGAAATGAGGTTACCAATAACAAATGGGACAGAGCTGAGTGGGAGTTAGTGCTGGTAGAGCCCACTGGAAAATGGTGAACAACACTTGGTGATTTGGTGAAGGGTGGGGTAATCTGATATATATCTGAGGAATGGGGAAATTGCACTTACAGGGAAGACTATACATATGAGATTATTTTCATGAGTAAAATCAAAGTTACTGCAATAAAATTTAAAAAAATCACAATTCAAGTATATACTGTATAAAATAATCATACTTGAAATACTATGAAATATGTAGGTTAAATGCCAAATTAGTATACATTCATATGTTAATCAAAAGAAGCAATATTGGGTATATTAATGTCATTTAAAATATATCTTATATTGAAGAAACTTATTGAGTGTCCTCAACAGGACATTTAAATATAATAAAAGTATCCATTCACTAAGAAGACATTGAAATTATAAATGTGTATCAGCAAATAACAGTCCTGAAAGATAAATGAAGCAAAACTGATAGGAGAATTCAATATCACTATTTCAAAAACAAGATAGAAATCAGAAAGGATAAAGAAGAACTCAGTGACTTTATCAATCAAGTGAATCTAATGGATATTCATAGAAAACTCTAATCAACACAATCAAATGTACACTCCTTTCAAGAATTCCTGGAAAAAAATCATAGATAATTCATCAAGACATTATGGGCTATCAAAGAGACCTCAACAAAATTAAACAATTGAAATCATATGGAGTGTATTATCTGATCACAATGGAATCAAACTAGAGAATAACAAAAAGAAAACAGGAAAATCTTCAAACATTTAGAAACTGAAAAACACACTTCTATTCATGGGTCAGAGAAAATCTCAAAGGACGTAAAATATATATTTAACTGAATAAAAATGAAAATAAAAATGAGCAAAATTTGGGAATGTACTTAAAACAGGGCTAAGAGGAAAATCTATAGTGCTAACATGTTTATATTTGATAGCTAGAAAGTGTTAAATCTCTAATACAAGTTTCCATCTCAAGAAACTAGAAAAAGAGCAAAATAAACCCAGAGAAAGAAGAAAATACTAAACAAAGCAAAAACAATAGATAAAAATCAATGAAAGAGGCATACTCTATAGTCTCAGTCATTAGTTCTGCAGCCCTGACGTAGTTCATAAAGCCCAAGAACCTGGTTTTGAGACCTGGGGCCTGGGGGAACAATCAACATGAACAACTGAAAATAAAATAAAATAAATTTAAATAAATAATATATTTTTCTTCCTCCTACTTACTCCTTCCTGTGCCTACTTGCATTCACCCCTCCCTGCTTCTCTCCTCTTAAAAAGACTTATAAATGCGGTCAATGCATTTGATAAGCCTCTACTAAGACCCAGAGTTATTTGAAGTAAAATGAAGAAGAGAACACTTTCAATAGGAACTTTGTGCTGAGGATGGGAGAATGATAATTGTTTGTAGGAGTCTATATTGTGACTATTTATTTCAATGTGTGAATTTATTAACTGTTGTCACAAACTTATGTTTAGGTATTATTGCCCTCGCTTGATTGATGAGGAAACTGGCTCAGATAAGTTAAGGTACTTGACAGTGATCACACAGGAAGTAAAATAAAGGATTTTCATACATGTTTGTATGGTTCTAGAACTTGAAGCATTTTTCAACAAAGTCCCCCATCCATTCTTGGAAAATTCTTCATGTATGTGGTTATCATTTCTTATTGGACTTGAATGAGTGGAAATAATTTTATTGGAAATAAGGTAAAGTGGGTAACGCATGAAAAAAGCTCTCACTATAGATTTTGTTAATTCTGTATGTTAGTTTTAACAGCAACAGTTCATCTCTCTTGATTACCCCTTTCTCCCTGGGCCTGGGTTCTTCCTCACCCTCCTTTGGTGTATGCCTAGATATAGGACTACACTTAATTTATTTAAATGAAATATTTTCTATTTAAAAATAAAACATTTTATGCCAAGCACTGTGCAAAGTGAATAGAATATAATGGTTTAAAAATTATCATTCCTGTAGAGAGAAGGGGAGGGGGAGAGACAGAGGGTGGGAGGAAGGGGAGAGGGGGAGAACACAAATCTGAACTCCGTCATTGCTCTGTTAGTCTATACTGACTAGTAGAGTGCTTTGTACAAAAATACTTACATATTAATGCTTTCTGGAAAGTAAACATATTTTGCATTATATTATCTTTTGCTACTATCATCTGGTAGTGTTAGTTTGTTGGATTTGAACTATGTGGTTCCAATAGAAAGAGAATATATGAAGGTGCTTTTCACATGGTAGGTATTTAACCTTGAGAACTTTACTCTGATAAAACAGGTTTTTACCATCTTGTTCTGCTGATTGCAGGAATGCCAGTCCTCAACTGCAGGCCAAATATGTCAGCATCGAGTTATGGCCTTGAGGATAATTGTTGCATAATCATGGTTGTATACTCACTGAAAGAAGGTTATAGGACTCTTCAATTTTGGCAACCCATATATAACAGAATGTCATTTATGAATTAAGTAGCCTATATCAAATGTTGTATGTATGGAACAGGCATGCACTAAACTACAAAGATGACTCGAACTCTGAGTCTGGGGAGTTGCTGGTCTAATAAAGACATAAAATATCTTCCCACAAAAAGAGCACCATGTAGACAATAACATAGATTGATGAACAAATCACTGGACATGACATCAGGAAATGTAGGTTTTTTCTAGGTGTTGTCATCGACTGGCTATACGACCATGGTCCAGGCTCTTCTTTTCTTCAAATTCACATTAGATCTATGAGTCTTGTTACAGTAGATGATCTCCAAAGATCCTCCCAGTTTGACTCTGCCATTCTATATTACACAGCCTAGAAAGTTGTTTGAAGGCAAACTGAGAACATAGAATCTTACTTTAAGACCTATCAAGAATCATAGAAGTCACTGACTACAATCTATTTGGTAACCATCAAAATGAGGCAACTAACGTAAAAAGAAGGGAAGACATTACACATAGTCACCTTTTTGGTAACACTATGGATGAAGTTAATATTAGACTCACAATGCTCACATGTCTTCACAACTCTGCAGTCAGGACACCTGCTATTGCAGCCTCTGACTTTCGTAGCATGAATTTAATTTGATGTCCTGGTTAAAGTTTATGTATACTTTCATCATTACCATTGCTTGGTTCAGAGATAATCAAGAGAATCTGGCTAAAAATTATCTTCATGTTATGACTAAGTAGCCAATATGTTTGATATTTGGTTCCATTGTGAACACTGTTGGGCTTTGCCTCTTTGTGCTGTTTGTTAGCAAGACTTTTTGCATCACAAATGTCTCTGGTATGAAGTTACAAAGATATAATCTCATCATAAAATGGTGGAAGGAATGTGTAGGGAGAGGAAGAAATAAAGTACATTTAACAGCTGTCTTAGGACTCAGATAACATATAAATATAGTCTACAAGATTGTTACATACTGTACCAATTTTGATTCATCAGTCATTATTGTCTCTTAGACAACTTAGATTTATTGCCCTGGTCATAAAATAAAAATAATTTTCTCTCTTCAGCATTATCTCTAAGTTTATTTACCCTGAAAACGGGCTTGACAGAACATGAAGTTTATTCCATGGCATTTTCAATGGATCCCTGAATATCTGTAGTGATGTTTAGGAAAAGGAGCAGAGATACTAAGATGTATTGACCACCTAGTTTGATTCCACCATTTTATAATCTATTTACATTATAATGTATACTAATAGAACATGCTAATTTTGAGTGCTTACAATGTGACAGATAATTTATAAACATCTCATTTAATTCTCACAGAAATCATAGGAAGAACATTATTATTATAATGCCTTATTATAGATTAAAACAATGAAGTTTGCAAAGAGAAATTGTCTGGTTTAAGATTAGTTAAGCAATTAGTAGATAACCTACCTAATTTCAGATTTCAATGCTTTTTTTCCCTTGTCGACTCAGGAATTTTCCCCTGTAACATTAGGACTTTGGCTTTAGTGGAACCCTGAGGAGTTTTACAGACCAATATCTGCTGGAAAGATTAAAATGAGTTCTCTTGACTATAGGTAATACCAGTGTCATGGAATGGAAAATAGCACATATGTACATTTCCATTACACAAGCAGAAAAGGAAAATAAATTTTGAGATTTTTGTCTTACAAAAGACTCAAAGAAGGAAACCAGGCATGTTGAAACAAAACTGTCAGCCAAATGTACTTTCCATCTGTTTGAGTCACTGTTTTTATAGCTGTCTCTGTGAATATACCCAAATATTTCTCATGGTCATGCATGACATGTGTGACATATGTGTGATCTAAGCTCTGATAATCATCCAACACTCTCCATTGAACCCCCTAGACTCATTGATTCCACTACCCATACTTTTCCTTTCTGGTAAGTTCAGTTCTATTGTCAAATCCACAAGGATTTTGCTGGGTTTATTTTCTGTTCATTTTTTTTTCTTTTTATTCCACATAAATCACCTGGTAGTTGTCTTTCTTTTTCTAATTTTGCTAACTTAGCATAATCCCCCTCTAGTTCCATCCACGTTGTAGCAAATGGCAATATTTTCTCTTTTAATAGCTAAGTAGTAATATAGCTAAGCCCCCATCCTTAGATGCCTCTCCAAAAGTCACCCTGTTTACATAACAAGATATACTTATAGCATTCTACACTTAGGAAATTCCAAGACTTTCGGGAGCTTTGAGCCAGGAAGTGGATGATGAAGATCAAATATATATGACAAATAAATATTTTGGTCATTCTGATAAAATATATATATGTGTGTATATATATATATATATATATATATATATATATATACTTAACAAAATTATAGTAAGCAATTAGTTCTTTTTGAAATATTTGTAAATAGGATTGTTTTCCTTATGTCTTTTTTACTAGTCATTTATTTTTTAATATTCTTGAAGGAAAATTGCATTGTAACATTATATAGGTTTAAAGTATGAATTACCAATAAGTCAACATCTATATATAATACATTAAGTTTACCATCAATGTTCCAATTCTGTCCCATTTCATTTTTTGTGAGTTTTACTTTATATTATCAAAATGAGATAAATGCAATTATAATGAATACTCTAGTCATTATGGTGCTGATTTGGTCAAGATACTTATTTTTTACACTCTGTAGCTTTATTTTTTCCTTTTAAGTTTATTCATTTATTTACTTAGTATTTCTATTGTTTACATTATTGCATAATTTTTGGAATAACATGTTCTCATCATAGACAATGTGCACATAATACCACACTCAGCACCAGAGTTCTAGTGCTCATCCCCATTATAATTTTTGCTCCTTCATCCCCTAGTTTTCACCTCTCCCCTTCCTTTATGGTAGCTACGATCGTGCATTCTGCGAGTTGTGTGTTGAAGGTTTTTTGTTTTGTTTCTCTGTATTCTACATATTAGTAAAACCATACCTCTCTTCTTTTTCTCTCTGACTTACTTTGCTTAACAATCGCTTCAAGTTCCACACAAATTGTTGCAAAAGGTAAATTTAATATTTTAAATAACTGCATAGAATTCCATTAAGCATAATTGCCACAACTTCTTTGTCCAGTCATATGTTGATGGGCATTTATGTTGTTTCCATGTCTTGGTTATTGTGAATTGTGCTGCTATGAAAATAGGGATGAATAGTGTTTTTATATTATTTTTATATAAACCTGGAAAAGAAGTTGCTGGATGTAATAGTAGTTCCATCATAATTATTTCTTGAGGCATCTTCATACTGGGCTTGCACTAGTTTACATTCCAACAACAATATGAAAGTGTTCCTTTTTCTCCAAAACCTCATCAACATTTGTTTTCTTCTAGTTTTTTAAGCATAGACTCTACTCATAGGTGCAAACTGGTATCTCATTGTAATTTTAGTTTACATTTCCCTAATGACAAGTGATTTAGTAGATTTTTGTATGCTTCTATAGGCCTTCTGTGTATTTTCTCTGCAGAGGTGTCTATTTGAATCCTCTTATTATTTTTGTGGTGGGTTGTTCGTTTTTTGTTGTTGAGGTGTATTAGCACTTTGTATTATTTTGAAGAGTAACCTCTTATCTGAAGTATGATGTGCAAATATATTGTCTCATTCAATATACTGCTTTTTTGATTTTATGGTGTTTTCTTTCCCTTACAGAAGTTCAACAGTTTCCTCTAATCCCATTTGTTTAATTTTGCTTTAGTTTCCTTTGCTGATGGTGTTGCTTCCCCAAAGAACTTTCTGAAAATGATGTCATGGGACATATTATCTATGTTTTCCTTTATGCGTCTTATGGATTCAGAACTTGTGTTCAAGTCTTTGATCTATTTTGAAATAATTTGGGGGTATGGCATTAATGAGTGATCTAGTTATATTTGTTTTGCAGGTGAGTCTTGAATTTTTCCAGAATTATTGCTGTAGAGACTTTCTCCATAGAATTCTCTTGGCTTCTTCGTCATAGATTAACTGTCCAAATATGAATGCTTTTATTTCTGGACTCTCAGATTCATTCAATTTTTTATGTATCTGTTTTTGTTCCAATACCATGCTATTTTGATAACAATCACTCTAATATATTTTGAAGTCTCTAGTTCAGTTGTAAATTATCATCTTTTACTTCTTATTATATTTATTTGTGTTCCCTGCTTACTTTATAAATCTCTCTACTGAATTGTCTATCTTGTTTATGTTTTCAAAAACACACCCTTGGTTTTATTTTTTCAATGCTCTTTTCTATCTCCTTTCCATTGATTTCTGCTCTGAGTTTTATATTTTCTTCTTTAGTAGATTTGGTTTCATTTTTTTTTCTTCTTTTTCTGATTCTTTTAAATGAAGTTTAGGTTTTTTTATTTATGATTCTTCTTGTTTACTGAGGAGAATTGTATCACTATGTATATCCCTCTGAATACACCTCTTGCTGCATCCCATATATTATGATGTTGTGTCTTTTTTTTCATTTGACTCCAGATACATTCACAATGATTTGCAACTATTATCACTATACATATTTAGTGTTTTCATTATCTCAAATAAAATTTTATACCCACTAAACAGTAACTCCCATTCATCCCTCTCTTAATCTCTATTCAATCATCTCCATATAATTTTATATTTTACGTATAAGTGAATTGCACAACATATACGTTCCGTCTGACATATTGAGGAGGTTGATGTTCAATATTCAAATTATTGATATAATTTATCAGTGAAACCATCTGTTCTTGCGCATTGTTGCTGCTGCAAAGTTTTTTATGACTGATTTAACCTCCTTACTAGTCATAAGTCAGTTCTGATTTTCTATTTCTCTATGATTTGGCTAGCAGATGGTGTGTGTTTCTATGAATTTATTTTCACTACTTTGTCCATATTGGTGGTGTCAGTTGTTCATAGTATTGTTATAACCCTATTATTTTTGTAATACATGTAATAATGCTCTCAGCTTAATTTCTAATCTGGGTAATTGGAATATACTCTTTTTACTTATAAAGAGCAAGATGTTTATCCATTTTAAAATATATATCACATTTAGTAGTATTTATTTTCACTACCACTTTGTATCCTGTTTATTTTTTCTCCACTTTATTATTTACTATGTCATATCTTATATTATCTTTGAGTTTAGTTTTTAGTTCCTTAATGTGAAAAATTTGTATTGATTTGATATAATTTTGCATTTATAAAGTATGTAATCACAACTATAAATTTCTTCTTGAGGACTGATTCTCCTGCTCCATAAATCTTGATATGCTTCATTTTGATTTGTCTCAAGATATCTTCTAATTTTCATTTTAATTTATTCTTCAGCTCAAAATTTGTTTGAAAGTATGTGGTTCAATATTCAAAGATTTTTGAAATTTCAAGCTTTTTATCATTGATATTAATGTCAGTCTATTATCATTATAAAAGATCATTTGTGTAATTTTATTATTTTAAAATTGTTTGAAACTTACTTTGTGTTCTAAGATATTTCCTATCTTGAAAAATACTCCATGTGTACCCTAGGAAATTGTGCATTCTACTCTTTTAGGTCGAATGTTACTTTATGTCTTTTAGGTATATTTGATTTATGCTATTAAAATATTCTGTTTCCTTATATTTTTAAGGAAAGACACAGGTAGGAATTAAGGCAAAGAGACAAGCAGGCAGGCAGAAAGTGAAAGGAGAAATAAGTACTTTATTCAGTTGCTCTTGACTGTTTCCCCTTCATCTGTGTTATGAGCCTGAGTCTGTGGAATATTTGTGGACTTTGCCAGTTGGAGGTCGCAGACAACTGCTAAGCCACCAGGACATACCTCTATTTACTTACTGATCTGTATTACTTTCTATCCATTATTGAAAGTAATATATCAAAGTACCCTACTATTACTGTAGAACTTTCTATTCCTAACTTTAACAGTGTCAGTTTTTGCTTTATACATTTATAGTGCTTATTTTGATTATATATGTTTACAATTATAATATATTTTCATGGAACTGATTATTCTATTGATATTTACATATTGTCCTTATTTATCTCTTATAACTATTATTTTACTAAAATATATTTTGCCTGCTCTTAGTATAGCCAATCCATTTCTCTTGTGGTTACTGTTTACATAGCATATATATTTCCAAATTTTCATTTTTGAGCTACTTTCAGTTTCACATTTAAATTATGACTCAATGTATGCATATAGATTTATCATTAAAAAAATCTATCCCTCCAATTTGTGCCTTTCAAATAGATAATTTAGTCCATCTGTACTTAAAGAAATAACTGATAAGGAAGAACTTTCTTTTGCCATTTTAGTATTTTTCCTGTATGTCTTAATACAATTTTTTGTTTCACATCACCTCCATTACTGCAATTTTCATAGTGATGTATTTATTTTCATTCTCATTTTGTTTTTTGTATGTCTATAGATAGTTTCCTTGTTGTTACATGGGGATTGAATATCATATACTAAAGTTATATTTGTCCAATTTGAATTTATATAAGCTTAACTACATTTTCTTACAAAATGTCTGTTTTTGTAAAGCTCGACCCCCTTTAAATATTGATGTCACAAATTGAATGTACTTGCAATAGTTTGTCAATTGTACAGGCAATTATGTTTATGCATTTGTCGTGTAAATAGCATAAAAATGTGCAGTTACAAATACACACTAGAACTATACTGGCTTTTATATTTTCCTATGTATTAATTTTTAACAGAGTTCCTTATATCTTCATATATCTTTGGGTTATTTTCTTTAAATATTTCATTTCATTCTGAGGTACTGTCATTCATATTTTTGTGGGGTCAGTGTACTAATAATGAATTCACTCAGTTTTAGTCTATCAGTGAATTTCTTAATTTATTCCTTTAAAATTGAAATGAAATATACATAACATAAAATTTCACATTTTAATTATTTAAGTGAACAGGTCAGTGGCACTAAGGACATTTACATTGCTGAAAACATATCATCACTATCAAACTCTAGAATTTTTTCATGTTCTCAAATTGAAATTCCACTTACATTAAACAGTAGCTCCTCAATTCCTCTTACCTCCAATCCTTGTCAAACACCATTCTACATTACATTTCTATGAATTAATTTGACCATTCTACAGTACCTCATGTAAATATATAAAACAGTATTTGCTCTGTTGTGACTGGCTTATTTAATATAGTACAATATCTTCAGGGTACACCCATGTACTAACATGATACTTGTGGTGACACATTTTATTTCATTTTCTGTTTTCTTTGGTGCATATTCTAGAGTATTTCCTTCTAGTTACCTTGAGGACTATAGATAATTTCTTAAAGTTATATGTAATTGCAGTTTTTAATAAATCTTTGTGTCGTTGCCTTTGATTTATCTAGCTCAGAATTTGTTAAGCATCTTGGGACATATATATTCAAATACTTCTTTATACTCGGGGTGTTTTAAGTCATTGTATCTTTAAATAATTTGCTTCTTCTCTCTCTTCTTCTGTGATTGCCATAATATGTACCACATTTTGCCATGTATAATCCACTTCTGTGTATAATGCACACCCATGTTTTTTGGTCCAAACTTTTAGGAAAAAATATTTTGTTTTAATTGTTAATTCAAATTTTGTTTATCTTTAGGTATTTTTGTATTGCAAAGAATTTTAGCATGTTATGCTATGGCAAATTTTATGCAACAAATAATTACAAAGTAAGAACAGATATGAGGTACAAGAAATTTTATGAAAAAGTAGCAAATATAAAACACGTACACATCATAGAATGTCAGGAAGTCTTTGTCACTGTCAATATCAGAAGTACTATCTTCTTTAATTTCTACATTATCAGTGTCTTCTGAAGAGTTGCTTTCCTCATCCTGATCAATTTAATCATCCTCAGTTCCAACCATTGCATTGTGGATGCTGCATTTTTTAAATGATTTCACAACCACATCCTTCTTGACACCATTCCACGATCTTAGGATCCAGTTACAAACTTGTGAGATGGAAGCTTGCTTCCTTGATTCTTCCTTCAGTAGGGGATAAATCATTACCAGTTGACTGCATCCACAATGCCCACACTTTCTTTAGGTCCTTAAAGGACTTGTTTACTGACACATCAAGAGGTTGCAGTTGGTTGGTATCACAGCAAGTTGTGTTTCAAGTCCACTTCAATTGCTTTTGCACTTTGTAGAGTATGGACTGTGATCAAAAACAAGCAAAGCTGTTGGTTTTAGTAATCTTCCAGGCCTTCATGACTAGATTTTGTTAAACCAGATTTTCATGCCTTTTTCATTCATGCATCCTTTTTACAGGGTATTATTTTGCATACAGCTATCATTATCATGATTTCTGGAGTTGCAATTTTAATTCATAAACATAAATAAAATAATTAAAACCATTGATATAGATATTTCATTAGTACTATTCATGCAAAATATGCATCCTAATTTTCCCTCACAAATTTGGGCAAAAGGTATACATTATACATGGCGAAATACAGTACTTGGTTTGATAGTGTTCCGCAGATCTGTTTGGCTTTTTCCCTTTTCTATATTCTTTTATATTTTGTTACTCTGGCTTGCTATTTCAATTATGATGTGTTCAAGTTCCTTGATATTTTTGTAATATTTTCTACTGAATTTTTAGTTATGGTTGTAATAACTAAAACTTAAAATTACAATAATATTGAGTCAAAATTTCTGTTAGGTGCCTTCTTAGAGTTTCTATTTTCTTTGTTTATATTTTGCTTTATTACTTTTTAAATTTTTAATGTTTTCTTCTAACTCTGAGTATTTTTAAGATTGTTTTAAAGTTTTTGTTTAAAAATTAATTGTCTTAATTGCCCCTTAGAAGGTTTCAATTTTGCTTGTTCTTTTGAATGTGCCAATTTCCTTATTTTTATGTATGTAATTTTTATTCAAAACTTGACATTTTCTTATCATAATAAAATAACTCTGAAAATTAGATTCCCTTCCCACCATTTCATGTTTTCTATTGTTTAAGGTGTTTATTTGCAAACTTTTTTCAAATTATTTTTGTCAGAACTTTTTCTTCTTACATGTACTAAGCAACATCTCTATACTTTTATCTTAGGTTTAGCTAGTGTTTGATAGAGATTCTCCGGAATAGTAGGAGCTCAAACAAACATAAACACCAAAATATTAAGCAAACATAAAGAGACTACTCAACTATCTTGACAGATTAGCTTTATACTTAAGTTGTCTTTTCTTATTTAACTAGACTTACTCCAACTCTAGAGATCAGTCTGAAGTGAAAGGTTAATTTTTCTTATGTCTTTTATGAGTGTGTATCTTATTTGGTTGGGTATACACACAGCTTTATAAATTCCCTCATATACATGGTTTGTTTGGATGTCTTAATTTTTCAGAATCTCACTCCAGTATCTCCTCCAGGACTTACATATTTTATTTTGCTTTCACTTGTAATTCTTTACCTCACATATCTGTGAATTTGTATATTCCTATTAGAGTCCAACAAGTTCCTCTTAATAATTGAACTTGCCATAGAGAGAACAAAATTCTCTCTTTCAGTTAACTTTCCAGCTGGAATATATGTGCACATTATTTTTCAAATAGTCTGCTATTTTTCCACTGGTTTGAGAAAGGGAACTATTAAGAGGATACTGCTGCTGAAAATCAAGAGCTCACCAAATGAGGGAAGATGTGTATCAAAATGAGTAAACTTTTTTTGTAAACTTTCAATAACTTCTTTTTTGTTGTTTCTAAGAATTGGTTCTGATATCCACCATTTTATCTTGTTGATGCTATTTCAATGTTTGGTTTTATGTGTGAATATGAACTTGATGCTGCCTTGTTCCTCATTTGCTGAAACTACAGCCTAAGTTGGTTTGAAAATAATTGATATATTGTTGAAGAAATATTTCACTATAATATTAAACAGATTTAAGATGTACACCATAACAGATGAACATGTGTATACAATATAGCAAACTCATCAACATTTCAGTTTTTCCTTTACCTTACAATTGATCCCCTCCAGTTTTCCCCCTCCTCCTTCCCTTCCAACATTTGATTTGATCTTTTTTGACTAATATCTATTGTTGCTTGATTTAATTCATTTGTCAGTTCTTAAGTCTATTTTTGTTTAATTCAGTTCAATTTGCTTGCAGTCTCTATACTCCACTTACGTGTGATATATGATGCCTGTCTTTCTCTTTCTGGTTTATCTAGCGAAGCATAATTTCCTCCAGGTCCATTTCTGTTGTTGTAAATGACAGGATTTTACCTTTCTGATAGAAGCATAGTAGTTCATTATATATATATATATATATGTGTGTGTGTGTGTGTGTGTGTGTGTGTGTGTATGTGTATATATAGATATATAGATGTATAGATATCACATATTCTTTACCAACTCATCTGTCAATGGACATTTAGATTGTTTCCAGGTCCTGTTGATGGGCATTTAGGTTGTTTTCAGCTTTTGACTATCGTAAATAATGTTGCAACAAACATGGAGTTGTATATATCTCTGAGAATAAGTGTTGTGATTTTCCGGTAAATCCCATTAGAGGAATAACTAAATCGTATGGATTTCTGTTCTCAATTTCTTGAAAAACTTGCAAACTGCTTTCCATAATGGTTGCACCATCTTACACTTCCACCAACAGTATATCAGAGTTCCCTTTTCTCCATAGCCTCTCTAGCACTTGTTTCTATTCTTTTGGATAACAGACATTCTCAGTGGTTTAAGTTGGTATCTCATGTTGCTTTGATTAACATATCCCTAATGATAAGAGAGGCAGAACTTCTTTTCATGTTCCTGTTGGCCATTTGCAAGTCTTCTTTAGAGAAGTGTTTATTAGAATCATTTGCTCACTTTATAATTGGGTTGTTAGTTTTTTTGATGAGTTAGATAAATTCTTTATGTAATTTTTATATTAAACCCTTGTCAGATGTATGATGTGCAAATATCTTCTTTCATTCAGTAGGATGTCTTATTTTGATGAGTTTAATTTGCTGTGCAGAAACTTTTAAGTTTGACGTAATCCCATTTGTTTATTTTGGATGTGTTTCCCTTTGTATTTGAGTTCAGTTACCAATGACATCTCTTAGGTCAATGTCTTTCAGTGTTTATGTTTTCTTCTATTTATTTTACAGTTTCCATCAGTACATCAGCCTCTGATACACTTTGAGCTAATTTTCACGTATGGTGTTAGGTAGTGATCTAGTTTCAGCCTTCTGTATGTGGCTGTTCAGTTTTTCCAAAGTCATTTATTGAAGAAACTATCCTTTCTCCATTATCAACCTTTGGCCACTTAGTCAAAGATTAATTGTCAATATGTGAGTATATGTTGGGTTCTCAACTCTGTTCCATTGATACATATGTCTGTTTTTATTTCAATATCATGCTGACTTGATTATTAGTGATTTTTTATTTTTTAATTATTGCCATTAACTCTTTTGTCCACATTGTCACATTCATTTCTGAATATTGATATAATATATAAAACTATATTTTATACCACACCATCCATCAGAGTTCCAGTGTCCTTTGCCAACAGCTTTCTCCCTCTTTTCATTCTTACCACTTCCACCTCCATGACAGTCATAATCTTGTGTCCTGAGGGTTTTTTTCTGGATATTATCTATTTATTTTTTTCATTACATTATATTCCACATATGAGTGAAACCATCTTGTATTTCTCTTTCTTTATGACTTATTTCACTTAACATGATCTTTTCCAATTCCACCTAGATTGATGCAAAGGATTATTATTGCTTTGCAGTAGACTTTGAATTCAGGTAGTGTGACACACCCATTTTTGTCCTTTTTCCTCAGGATCATTTTTGCTTTCCTGGGTCTTTTGTAGTTCCAAATGAATTTCATAATATTTTGTTATATTTCTCTGAAGAACGTCTTTGGGATATTCATTAATATGAATATATCTTTATATCTGTATATTGCTTTAGGCAATATGACCATTTTAATTATGTGAATTCTTCTAATCCATGAGTGTGGAATGTCTCCATTTCTTTATGTCATCTACTGTTTATTTCAAAAAGGTCTTCTAGTTTTTAGTGCATAGGTCTTTAAAAACTTTGGTTTAGTTTATTATAAGGTATTTCATTTTGTTTCAATCAATCATAAATAAGATTATTTTCTTGGGTTCTCTTTCTGCATTTTCATTGTTTGCATATAGAAATTCAACAGATTTTGAAGATTAACTTGGTAGCCTGCCACTTTGCTGTACTTATTATTTTCTTGGTAGCTTTTTACTCTCTATATATTATCATTTCATACGCAAATAGTGACATTTTCACGTCTTCCTTTTCAATTTGGATACATTTTATATCCTTTTCTTATCTGATTGAATTGGCCAAGACTTCCAGCACTATATTAAATAATAGTGGTGAGAGTGCCTTGTTCCTGATATTATAAGAAATGCTTTCAGTTTTCTTCAATGAGCATTACATTGACTGTGGGTTTGTCATATGTAGCATTTATTATTTCTATGTAGCCATTG
The DNA here is from genome assembly GCA_004363575.1 of Solenodon paradoxus. Taxonomy (NCBI): domain Eukaryota; kingdom Metazoa; phylum Chordata; class Mammalia; order Eulipotyphla; family Solenodontidae; genus Solenodon; species Solenodon paradoxus. The sequence continues at coordinate 62,551 of RJWH01004279.1, read as the reverse complement.
TTTGGAAAGTTGGTTTTTTTTTTTACCATTGAAGTGTGTTGAACTCTGTCAAATGCTGTTTCTGTGTCTATTGAGATGATCATGTGGTTTTTGCCCTTTTGTTGATGCAATATATCACATTTAATGACTTGCGTATGGTAATAAGCATATTTGTACACCTGGAATAAATACCACTTGATCATGGTGTATAATTCATTTAATGAGTTGCAGATTCAGTTTGCTAATATTTTGTTGAGGATTTTTTCATTAATATTCATAAAAGTTTTGGGTTTGCTATTGATTTTTTTTGGTGGTAACTTTTTCTGGCTTTGGAATCAAGGTAATAATGTTGGTACAATGAAAAGTATTTGGAAGATTGTCCTCTTCAAATTCTTGTATTAGTTCTTTGAACATTTTGTAGAATTCACCAGGAAACCACCTGACTGGGGTCTTTTGAGGGGGATATTTTTAACTACTGTTTCAATTTCCTTGCTTATGATTGATCTATTCAGGATCTATATCATCCTGGTTTGGTATTGGAATGTAATGTATATCCAAGAATGGGTTAATTTCTTCTAGGTTGTCCAATTGTCGCCATGCATGTGTATATAGTATTCTCTTAGACTCTTGTATTTCCATTATGTTGGTTGTGTTATCACTACCTAGCGTGCATTTTTGACCTCACAATTCTTGCTAGAATTGTTATCAAACCCTTGGTATTTCAATTCCAGTTAAAAAGATACGTTGGAGATAAGCATATGTTTATAACCCACACATAAGTTATTTAAATCTTCTACTCGGTTGCAATATTTTACATATAATTACTCCTAGTTCCGCCCTTCTACTAGTTTAAACTCCTCATATATAATCAATACCCCACAGAATATCATACAATAATTATTAGGGAATTGTGAAAAACAATTCTGTTGACCAATATAACTTTTGCTTCAAATTCCAAATTTTCTTTTCGAGAGCTCATTTTATCTTCTTGTGAGTTATCAACACTGTCTACAATACAGTATGCACCTATGAATGATGAATTTCAGAAGGATCCAGACCTTTTTTATGGTTTGGCAGCAATAGTATCACTTGAGATAATCCTGAGGAATACCCAGCATTTTATTTGATTTAGGATTTAAGCAAATATTTGCAAAATAAATGAAAATAAATAACCAATTATCCCTCTCATATATGAAGAACTGGAAGTGTGGGCATAGGTATAAGTATAGGTGTAGGTATAGATGTAGGTATAAGTTCCACTTGATAGAAAATATTAATATGATTTGCTGCAATTAGAGTCATCTAGCCTTCACTTTTCATTGAGGGACAATGGAGAGATAAAACTTCTTGTATTCACCATAGTAATTTCATTATGTTGGAAACCCATTACCAAGTGCTTCTTGTATTTGTTATCCCCAGGCTGAATCTTGAAAGAATCTTAAGTGCCATTTTCCATTTTATGAAGCCTATTTATAGATGATAGTTTCACAAAATCAAGTGATACATTTATTAACCCTTTAGAATTCTCAGTCAAATGCCTCCTTCTTCAACATCCAGTCCTGTTGTAAATTGAATAAAGAAGTATAGAAATTACAAGGCTAAAGCCACCAGTCCTCCTGAAAGAAACACTGCCTTCTTATTTGTTAGGTTATGCCTTGTTACATCACAAGGGAACCTGTGTGGATTTAGTCCCATTATTTTGCTCCTTGACTCTCAGTTTTTTTCCTGTTGGCAATATGGAAGGTATAGAATTTAGATGACTTACTCAAACTAGAACAACTTAGAGTTTAATGGAAAATCTATATCCAAATTTAACAGCAGGATGTATAGAAAACAGTGGTGGTGAAATACTCTGTGTCTAGAGACAACTTGTTGTTTTTACCACATTTAAGGAAAGGAGGGTAGAGAGAGGGAGAGTGGATAGAAGAGAATAGGCTACCTGGGGAAGAGAAGGAATAGAAGAGAGGAGGAATGGAGAGGAGAGAGAAGAGAACAGAGAATAGTAACTGTGTCTTTCTTAGAGGAATGAATGTACTGCCCATAGGCAGCCTGGCAGGGATGGAGATTAAGGAATAAAGACCTTCATCTTTCTCCCTCTTCCCATACTTCTGCTATTCTCTCTTAAACAAACCCTAAAGAAGCAAAAAGCCAAGGAAACTCATGTGAGCTAGTCCATATGGGTCACTTTCATAGGGCACAGAAGAGTTTGGAGAAGAGTAACAGGTGAATCTGAAAGTATAAATGGAAAATAGCTAAGTAGAGAGCTAACATTTTTGAATGGCTCTTTTTTGTCTGGAACTATGATAGGCCCCTCCTTTTGTATGTTATTCTGCTTGGTCCTTATAGCAGTCTTGCAAGTAGAGGATTGCTTTTCTTATTTCATAGATGAGAAAACTGAGACTAAAATTAAAATTTTCATACTGTATCATTGAATATATTAAATGAGATATATCAAATGAGTTATAATGCCTTTGACTCTTATATTCACATATGCAGTCATTTATTCAGCATTCTTAGAAATAAATATAGAGATAAACATGAACCTGTACTCAAGAAGCTCACAGAATCAGGCATTGAACATAAAAACTGTGAAATAGCAAGAGGACAAGGAAGAAAGCGGAATCTTTTGCAATAAGTTATTTTGGGAAGGACCTTCCAGCAAGTTTTTCCACATAATACACTGATATTTGTACTGAACATTACCATATGGCAAACTGACTTACTAATACTGTAGTCGTTATTTACCCTCATTGTAACTCTGTGAAGTAGGTATTACTGTTTTCTCATTTTTCCAGTTAGAAAATTGGGATCCAGCTCAAGGCCTTGAAGGAAATAAGAGACCAAGTCAGGATAGGAAACCAATTTTCCAAACAAAAAATAACAGAAAAAAGCTTCACTAGTCCTTATTGCAACAATGATTTTAAAATACCGACTTATTTTTATTTTTTGTTTACATTGCTATATGTGTATTAAGATATGGAATTCACACCTCAGTCTAAGCATTTCATGTGGCACTCACCATTTAAAAATCCCAGTGCCTTGTACCACCATTTTGTTAATTCCTTTCTTCACTTTTTCCTTCTTCCAACACAAGTAGACCCAATATTACATCCTGTGAATTTTGCTTAGATTTTTTTCTGTTTGTTTTGTTTATTTATATCCCATTTATGAATTAAACCTTCCTGTATTTCTCTTTTTTTCTGATTTGTTTTGCTTAGTATAATCACCTCCATTTTTATCCAGATTGTTGCAAAAGGCACAAATTCACCTTTTATAAAAGTTGCATAGAATTCTGTTGATTATGTGCACCCCAGCTTCCTAATCCAGTCATCTGTTTAGAGACATTTAGCTTTTTTCCATGGCAAAGATACTATTAATTGTGTTACTACGAATACAGGGGTGCAGATATTTTTTCTGATTACTGCTTTTGTATTCTCTTGGTATATGCTTAGAAGTTGGATTGTTGGATCAAATGGTAGATATGTCTTAATATTTTAGAAGATTTACATATTGTTTTCCAAAGAGGTTGCGTTAATTTAATTTTGTAGTGTTGGAGGGATCCATTTTCCTCAGCCTCTCTAACCCTTTTTCCTAGTTTTTTGATATACGCCATTCTGACAGTTGTGAGGTAATATATCATTGTAGTTTTTATTTGCATTTCTGTGATGGTGAGAGATGTATAATATCTTTTCTTTAGTCTGCAAGTCAGCTGTGTGTCTTCTCTAGAAAAGGGTCCATTCAGTTCTTCTGTACATTTATTAGAGCAAATAATTATCTTTTTGTTGAGGCATATGGGTTCTTTATATATTTTGGAGACTGAAATGTTGTCTGACGTATGTTATACAAATACTTTCATTCTGTAGGTTGCCTTTTTTGAAAAAAATCTTACATTTAAGAAGGATTTTTATGAAAGCTTTAAGTGTACATGCACATTCAACATGTACATACCTCATTCTTGCATCTACCTAAGCCTGGTTTCAACTCTAACTTGTTTCAATTTAACTATAAAACTTTAGATGGAACTGGGAGGAGTGAGAATGCCAGATAATACACATACAAAGAGAAGTGGGGTGCTTGTCTTTCACATTATGACAAATTTGGATGGGACCTACCCGCTTTGGAGGCTGAATCCCTTCTACTGTGCAACTTTCAATAAACAACCACCTTTAATTCCCTTATCACTTCTTTATGGCATTATTTCTACCATATCAGGAGAGTTGAATTTTCAGAACTTCTTTCTCATGTTGGACTGAAGTTTATCTCCCAGCTGCTTTTATCCACTGGCCTTAAGTCTACCTCTTAGGACTACATAGGACTTGTTTGCTTCTCTGATCTGTGGAAGCATATCAGATGTCTGAAGACATAGACCAGACCCCATTTCAGCAGTCATTTCTAATCTAGGCTTGTAATTATTCACTCAACAATATATATATATATATATATATATATATATATATAAAGGCCCAACTCTAGTTCAAAATCTATATTTAAGTCTAGTCAGTCAAAACCTTTTTCTACAACCATTATGTATTGATTCAGTCATACCATCTGAATTCTGATTCTCAATTTATATTAAATGGTGGTGAAAGATAGAAAACTCAGAGCCATTCAGTCTAAGTTTTGAATCCCAGCTTTATCACTCTCTAGTGCCTTGGACAAGTTGCTTCAACGTTCTGAGATTCTACATATGTATAAAATACTAATGCTACCCACCTGTGGTAGATACTGATAGTTGTCCCCTGACATCTTCTACTATTATATAGTAGTAGAAATTTTAGTGGATACATCGTCATTAAACTAATTCTAGATTTTCTAGTTCCTCCCCCTTAGATGTAAGTAGGGCTATGTGACTGATATTTCCCTAAGAAAAAACAGAAATGGCATAGGTAGCTTTTAGGTGGTACCCTTTTCTGCTTGCTAAACAGCACATATAATGTTGGGAACTAGGAAAGCTGTCTTAAATCATGATTCAAATCTTTGATCTATTAAGTATATGACAAATCATCTCCCTGTTTCATCATATGTAAAATGGAGACAAGTTGATCTTTTAGAGATATTGGGAATATTCAGTAAGAAAATGGATTTCAATGTGATTTGGAAGTTATAGATTTTATTTTTAGGAATTCAGAACAACCTGAATATGTGGCAAGAGGTATAAGATTTGGAGCATTATGGCTTTCAATCTGAATGCACTCATTTAATAGCTGTGTGATATTGTGCAGTATGCATAACATTTCTCATCCTCATTTTCTTCAGCTGTAAAATGAAAAGATAAGACTTGCTTGTAGAGATGCTGAGAGTATTAATTCACATAATGTCTGCAAAAATATTTGACACATAGTAGTTACTCAATAAATGCTTTATTTTTCCCGTAGGTATGTAGTGTATACAACCCTGAGTGAAATACTTGTGGGTATCATGATGACAATTAAATATTGGTAGTAGAGAGATAAATTTTAGAAGATGAAATAAAGCAATTTTAACCTCATTACCGTTGAACATTTGTTCTCCTCTGCATGGGATGAACATTAATCTGATAAGTTCTTTAGTTTTTTATGGACAATGGGCACTTTTAGCAAGCTGGTGAAACCTATTGATTATTTTCATAACAATATTTTAAATTCATAAAATCAAATATAGAGGATTAAAATGGAAACCAATTATATTAAAATGTATTTGTGAAATTATACAAAACTGTGCATTAAACAGCACAATCTGGTGGAAGACTATACGAGTACCAGAATTTTTATTAGTAATGGGCATAAGTGACATTCCAAAATAAATCTAACAGTGATTTATGATCTGAGCATTTTGTGACTTTTAGAGGAGAATAAAAATCAAATATATTTTTCATCAAATTTCATGGGTATAAACGGGTCTTAAGACCCCTCAGAAAAGAGCACTTGTAACAAAGATTTTATACTATGGAAATATTAACAGGTGAAAGGTTTTAAAAGCCAATTCAGTAGTATACGAGATGATCCATTCAAAGTAGATCCAAAGTCTAGAGACCATGGATGTTATGTATTCTAACCACTCCATTCCATAATTTTAGGATGCAGAAGTGAAATAATGTGTTCAAGTTCACAGTTGGATTTCAGTGACAAAATTAGAACCTGTTCTTTGACTATCAGGTTGATACTGTAATAGAAAAAAAACTTTATAATAGAGATATGTGGTAGTTTTCCAAGCTTAGAAAGTTAAGTGGCCAGCACTAAATGTCAAGAAAATCTCTCTATGCATATCATGATAGGCTTAGCTAGCTGATTTTGTCTTATTAATACCATACTGAAAGTTTAATATGATCCCTACCAGACAGTATATCAATTTTGAACAGCTCATGTTGGACAAATTGAGTATGTCCCTAAGGATATGAGTGACAAAGGAGAATGCAGTTGACCATACAGTTAAGGAGTTTTATGAACAGTTGGAGTCTTATAACGAACTAAAATCAATTGGGTTAATTTTGGTAGAGTACTTTGTGGTATATTCTAAGGCTTTGGCCCTTAGGCGTGACTGATTCAACATTTTCAATTAATGGCATTGATGAGGAAAATAATAGCACATCGGAGCTGCAGATAACAGAGAGCTCTAGTGGTGAGGGGTAGATGAAATAGGAGAGAAAGTCAAGATCCGAGAAATATGAAGAAACTACAATAGTTGACTAGAGCTTGGTGGAATTGAAGAACAATTTATTTGAAGACATCAATATGATATTTTCTAGGCACAGGATGGGGAACCATGGCATATGAGGAAGAGTATGGGAAGAAGCTATTGCATCAAGACTGTGAATCATAGATTATAGCAAAGTAGTCTAGTAAATATAATCTAGAAGTGTGATAAAGAGGAAAACAAGAAAGTGTTAAATTACGTCTTAGAGCCTTCAGTAAAAATGTCTGGAAGGGGCTATTATAGTTCTATTTTGCCTTGGATCCACAATTGCAATTAGAAATAAACTAAATGGAGGGAAGTGAATAGGTTATAGAGGGAACTAGATTCTCAGTTCCATAAAGAGTGATTAAAGGAATAGAATCTACTTGACCTAAAAAAGCGAAGGATCAGGGATCTTGTTCCAAGATGTCAGATCCTTATGATTTCAAGCTTGCCTACTCCCCAAAGAGACAGCAGAGAAAACACCTATTTAACAACTACAAACTTTGAAAAGACATAGGCCCACATCTCCATGAGAGGAGACACACACCTCCATAAAAAATAGGAGAAGCTGATCTGTCTCAGCATCATAGCAACCTGCTCTGAATACAGGACTACAGAGAGAGATCAGTGAAACCAAAACTCTTGGAGTTGAAGAGCTTTCTCCCTCAGTCAGTGTTACCATACCTAGGAACTGCCTTTCTGTCACCTCAACGTGGGGTGGAAAGAAGGTTTGCCACCTCGTGAACACACACACTACATCCATGCTATTCTGACGTTGGACACTGCCATTATAAAAAAGTCCCCATGGTAGAATTTCCACCCTCTCTGTCACTAATGCACTAATATGGAAGTGTTGGTGCTCGATGTTACCTTTTTGTGGACTGCCAGAGACAGCCAGTCAGGTCAGCATCACCTGTGTGAATAATTCACTGGCTCCTACCAAGGAACATTCCATAGTATTCATGTGGAGAGGAGGAGAGTGATAATGTGAATTGTTAGAATAATCTCAAGACCAACCTGCCTTCAGGTTAAAATAGGTTGTATGCATGGAAACTTCTATGCAAACTCTAAAGTATCCTCAAAAAATAAGGAGAAAGTGAAAAGTGAAATAAACACAACATAAATGCTTTCAAAACACCTATGAAAATAAAAGAACAAAAGTAGATTTTGCAACAACACCCAGAAAATAATTAACAAAATGGAAATAGTTGCATATCATAATTACCCTAAAATTTCAGTGGATCAATCTCTCTATTTAAAAGCCATCAGGTGGTCAAAAGGATTAAGAATCATGACTCAACTTTCTTCTATATAAAAGAAACACACATGCATTTGAAAGATAAACAGGCTCAAAGTCAATGGTAGGAAGACCATCCTACAGTTAAACGTCAAATGATAATCAAAAAGAAAACAGAAAACTAAAAACAAACCAACAGAACACTCATACTTAGATAAGGTGAAAAAATTTCCAACTAAAGAAGGTAACAAAAAACAGGGATGGACATAACAAAATAGTTAAGGGATCAGTTCAGTAAGAAGACATAATTCTTATATATATTCACCAAATGAAGAAACAACAAAATATATGACAAGCTTATTAGCAAAAGTAAAGAGAGACATTGACAGTAATATAACAATAGACTTCAACACACCACTTACAACAATGGACAGATCAACCAGACAGAAAATTAACAGGACAACAACTCTAAATGACAAATTAAAACATGAGTTTAATAGACACTATGGAATACTTCATCCAACAATGGCAAAATTCACATTTTTCTCAAGTGAAAATGGATCATTCTCAAGGACAGACCATGTATTAGAAAACAAAATGTTTCATCAAATTTGCAAGTCATACCAAGCATCTTCTACCATCACAATGGCATAAAACTAGGTATCAACCACAAAAATAAAAATCTTCAAAATTCCAAAATTTTGAAGACTTAAAAACATGATTCATATATATTAGAGGAAATAAAATGAGAAATTAAAAATACTTGGAAACAACTGAGTATGACGTCATATGGTAGCAGAACTTATGGGATGTAGCAAAAACAGCCAAAATAAGAAAAATTGCAAGTAATTACTCTAATTCTCCATCTTAAGCAAGTAGAAAAACAACAATTGAAGCCAGATGTTGGTAAAATTAAGGATATGATAAAACTTCAAGCAGATATAAAATAAGATATTAATTAAAAGATAATTTACAAGCTTTATTAATATGTAGCATATTAATAAAATATACAGGATAAAATAATAAGCATACAGGATTTGGACACAAAGGATAAATTTGAAACTTGGCTCTGACACTTGTATACTATATAAACTTAGGCAGATATCTTAACTTTGATTTCCTCATCTATAAAATGGGGATAATAAAATCTATGTCATAAACTTGTCTTAAATAAGATAATAAATGACAAATTCTTGAATAAGTCACATAGAATAATCATGAGCAAAGAAATTGAAGAGTTAATCAAAAGTCTCCTTGAAACTAAAAACCCAGAAACAGATGGTCTTTCCAATGAGTTTCACCAAATTTCAGAGAAGAATCAATACCTATTCTACTCAAACTTTTCCAAAATATTGAAGAATCGGAAACACTCCCCACTGCTCTCCATAATGTCAACATCACACTGATATCAAAAGCTGACAAGCATCACCAAGAAAGAAAATTACGGAACAATATCTCTAACAAACATAGAAGAATATGTCTAATAGAACTGTTTTTAAGTGGGGTCTTTTTACAATGTACATAGCATCTTTGGGTATTTTCATAGAACTGCTTTGTGGTGATAAATGCATTTAACTTTTGCTAATTGGAAAAGCTTTTTATCATTCCATGAGTTCTGAATGATAATCTTGCAGAGTATCTTATCTTAGGTTGATAATCCTATTCTTTCATTCTTTTGAATATATCATGCCATTCCATCCTGACCTGTAGAGTTTCTGCTGAGAAATCTGCTGAAAGTCTTATGGGACTCCTTTGTATATGACTCATTTTTCTCTAGATGCTTTTAAGATTTTTTCTTTATCTTGTGTTTTGGACATTTTGATCACAATGTTTCTTGGTGTAAGTCTGCTTGGGTTTCTTTTATCAGGGACTCTTTGAGCTTCCTATTTCTGGAGGCTTGCTTTGTTATTTAGGTTAAGGAAGTTCTCATCTATTATTTCTTCAAATACAGTTTCTGTCCCCTTTTCTCTTTCTTCTACTTCTGGGACTTCCATGACAGCTGTTTCTTTTTATGCTATCCCATAAGTCTTGAATACTGTCTTGATTTATTCACATTTTTTAATCTCTTTGCTGACTTTGCTTGAGTACATTCCTCTGCCCTATCTTCTAGCTAACTTATTCTTTTGGAGGCTCTATCCATCCTATTCTTGAGTCCCTCTATTGAATTATTTAGGTCAGCTTATGTTATTTATTTCTTTTGCATCTGTTTTAAGCTAATTCATTGCTTCTCTCCTCTTTCGTTCTCTTTTTCTTCCTCTATTGTTTTCTTGATTTCCATGAGTATGTTCATTACTGTTGCCCTAAATTCATCTTAGGGTAATTTGAAGATGTCTGTTGTATTCGGATTTTTCCCTGGGTTTTTGATTGCATCCATCATTTCATACATATTTCTCTGTGCCTTTACTCTATTTGGCATTCTTTTAATGTTTCTCTGTATTAGGTTTTCCTGCAGTGATAACCTTGTATAGAATATCAACTTTCACTAAGTCAGATTATTGATGTGGACACTGTGATTTCTTGAATTTTCTGCCATCACCGCTGATTAGATTTGTTAAGTTGTTATGTGGGCCCTCTGTTGCTGCCCAAACGTTTAGTCTATGGGGTTGTAATTTGTGTGGGGAATACAGTCTTCCCTCCAGCATCTCAGTTCCCTATCACAACGGCCACATTTCTGTTTACCCATAATCAGCAATCAGAAAGCAGTTAAGCTTCCATCCTCTGGAAAATTATATTCTTTGTTTAATCTTGAGGGAGGGATTTCTGGTGGGTGGCTTCTGCGGGTCCATGGCAATTTATTGGGATGTGGGTGTGGACAATTCCCATATCTGTTTTCTGGTTATGGGGCACCCTGTATGAATTTATTGCAAGGCTTCCCATTCAAACCATCATGGCACTTGTCCTCCTTCTACTCTACACCAAGAACTTCTCCCCGACTCTGTGTCCTGGTCCCATTGAGCAGGTTGTCCATTGCTTTTGCGATTTCCAGGAGGACCAATTCTTCCTGCAGTTCCACCCCTTCCGCCGCTGTCAGAATCCCAAGTCCAAGTCTGTGGTGTAGCTCTGAACTCTGATGCTTCTGTCTACCCTTTGGTGTTGTGATTCCTCCTGTGTCTCTGCAGCCTCTGTGCCTACCTTTTCTCAGTGTTTGATTCTGGAAAATAAGTTAATTCCTAGTTTTCTCTGGGGATCATGTGAGTCACGCTCCTACCAGGATGCCATCTTGACTGGAAGTCTGTTCACTTTCGTTGCTCCAGGTGCCACTCTCCTATTGTTGGGAACATGGTCAATGTAGAAAAATCCTCTTGAGGTTCTTTAAAACAAAAGTCTTATTGAATGTGCTGATCATCTGTCACATACATTATTTACTGTGGTGGGGAAGTGAGTATGAAAAATATACTATACCTGAGGAAATTCACACCAGGAAGGATATATTTAAGGGAAGCATAGTATGTTTAAGGATTGCTTATGAAAATATTTAGCAGTTGCTGATCTATGGTACCTACTTTGTAGGGAGGCAGTACAATATGATCCTAAAAACAATATACTTTGTTTTAACATGTTCAAGTTTAAGAATTGAAAGTCAAATTCTGTTTGAGTCTTGGAAGAGGGTCATAAAAGAATGCTTAAAGCTTTCCTTTAGTTGTTGAATTCTGAGCTGGTTCTTGAAAGGTGAGCTAGTATTTAGAGATTTGGGGAAATAACTGAAAGAAGTAATGGGAGCATAGTTGTTGAGGTTAGAATGGAACTAGTTTGCCTTAGATGTCAATGACCAGTCCATGTTACCCTGTGAGTAAGGGAAATGGTCTTTTTCATACTGGTAAGGTTGTAATTGCTCACTTTGATCAGTGAACAACCTTAACCAACAGGTGAGACCTTAAATAGACACTATTTTCCAGACCAAATGAACATAAAATTTCCAATTACGCTAAGAAAAAGGTAGAGATGATTTAGTCCATATTCTTTATGTGTCAGTTGAAAAGCCTGATCTCTAAAGAGGAAAAGGTAGTTGTACAAGACAGCACAGCAATCCTGAAGAAGCCAAGCAAAAACCCAAGTCTTTGAAAAGATTTGTAAGCTTAGAAATTCTACTAATGAACAATTTGTGAGAAGCATAACTTTGTTAAGTATTATTTATTTAACTTATAAAATCACTTACGTTAGCTACTTTGTAGATGGGCAGCACAGCACAGTGCTAAAAAGTGCAGATCCTAAAGTGAAAATGCTTGGATTTGGATCTTGACTCTGTCACTTTCTGTTTGCATAATCCCAGGCACTTGGAGTACCTTAGTTTGCAGGGCTTAATCATAAGGATTAAATTATTACTATTTCTAACTTGCTCATAAAAAATCTGACATATAAAATATATGTGAATATATGACAAATAAATAAGCGTTTGCAAGTCCTTCTTTCTGCTATTATTGCTTTTCTGCTTTCTGCTTAGGAGATGAATTTACAGGGAATTTACTGCTTAAATCTTCGTCATCTCTGCTTCCAGTGATTCCCTCTGTTCTCTTATACACAGAAGCATAGAGTCTTGGTGCATTCTGGTGGACCAGCGGAGCAGCAGAGTTACATTTTGGTCAATAGCTTCCAAAGGAGCAGGTCACATACCCTTGAGTTCGAGTCCTGAGCCTGGTGGGAAACAACCAGTGCGAGCAACTAAATGAAAAAATACTTCTTCCTCTCTCTTCCTGTCTGCCTATTCACCTCCTTTGCTGCCTATACCTTTCCTTTAAAAAATAGAGGAAACAAGGATCTTGAAGGCATTGAAACCAGAGCAATCTTTAAGAATCTTTTCAGACTCTCTTTGGTTCAGAAAAAGAAGTAATACTTCAAAAACTTAAGATAATGTAGCTTGTGTTAAAATGACCAAGGTTAATATTTCAGCAGTTCTATGCTCTTTGTGACCTTAGTGTGCCTTGGTTTCCTCAGTTATTAGAGGTAAAATAGTTTTCAAACACTGTATTGAGGACTAAATGATAGAATCAATGTATGTGATAATGCACTTAGCTCATGCCTGCCATATGAAGCACTTAGCTGCTATTATTTTTTAATTGGTATTATGCTGAAGGTTATAATACTGACTTGGCCACAGAGATGACTTTCCACTAATCACATACATTTTAGATCTAGAGATAAGATATTTCTATGGAGGAATAACTCAAGGCATCAACAATGCTTCTCAGATGACTTATTTCCTTGTCTGACTAACAGGGGAAAGGCTCTTTTTAGTATCTAGTTAGGTGGGTATTGTGATGGTTTGACTCTGAGATTTGATGAGTGGGGATCTCAATCTACTTATTAGACTTCAACCCTGGATAACTCCTATTTAGAAATTGTTGCACTTGTTTACAACATCCGTTCATCTCATGATCTCATTTGGGTTTGAACAACTGAGATGTGGAATGACATTCTTATTTTGCAAATCAGAAAATAAAACTCAGAGAAATAAAGCTATTTGCCAAGGTCTCATATCATGTTAATAGTACAGGTAACTCTCAAATTCATACCTTATGATTCTAGTTCAATGTTCTCTCTCCAACCGGATCCTGCCTAAATACTCCAGTATTAATAAAGAAATAATTTTCCCATTAGCCTGTAAGGTGAGACAGGTAAAATATGTTTGCATAAAGTAATGAAGTTTGGTAGAGAAAGCAATTGCATACCTGGTTTAGACATAGGTGTGAGGAAAGTTTGAATTCTTCTGTTTAAACCAGAATTGAATCAGAAAAAAGTTATTTCCTTTTATTTCTACTTTGTGAATAGGAGAAAAATTTGGGGTAAAGAGAATAGTGTAGGATGTGGCTTGTGACTGCAGACTAGAAGATTCAATGAATGAAATAGGTCTAAATAGGGCGACTCTTAGAATAGCTGCAACAGATTCTCCACCCTGGGAGGCTATGGACAAGTATATGGGATTCTTGGTTAGGCTCAATGAAAGCCTCATACATTCTCTCAACCTCTGTTTCCCAACTGTACATTCAACAAACTCATATTCTAGTCAGCTCCATATCATTGGTACTGAAGGTCCAGGAATCTTGACCTGGAAAAGTAACGGAGCTAGTATAGTGCTTCCTCACAATCATAGTGCTTAGGTAGAAAAAGGATAAGAGGAAGCCCCTAAGCATCCTTTAGACACTCCAAATCAAGAACAACTCAGTATCTTCCTTCTTCCACCCTTTGCAAACTGGGGCCTGTTTCTAATCGACCAGGTAATGAATTAATAGTACATTGAGGGATATTTACTCTGATACAATCTGAATTTTACTACAAAACTGTTTTCTGCTTCCCAGTGGAGGCCTCTGGGTGGGCATGGAATCCTAATTTAGAAGTCTACTTTGCTTATGGTCATGTACTTGCCTCTAAAACTTTAGGTTAAGGAAATAAATAGCATAGTACAGGCTTTTGCCTTAAGCCAGACACACAATTTAGGAAGTTCCCCATGTGTTGGAATGATCACAGAGAGCAAAGCCAACTTTACAGGACACAGTTGGTTGCTCCACTTAAGCTACTGCTGTATAATAAATACACAAGAACATAGCTCAACTGATCCTTTATAGGATTAAAGTTTTATTCTAATCTTGGTCATCTTTCTGCTCAGGCTAACCTCTCATTTGTAAACTTACTGAAGGTTTAGTCAAATCAAGAATGTACAATCTTTCTGACATCCTCCTTACATTGGGGGTTCCTAAATAGGAGTCATCATACTACTGTGGTCAGTTAGGAAGTTTAGTTTGCTTAAAATCCACCAAATTTTTTTTATTTTCCCAGATGGGTATGACTCTTGTGGATCAATCACATTGGCCAAATTTCCTCAGAATGCTATGTGTCTTATTGGATTCTATTAAAATATGTGAAATGAGTTCTGATTCATCATGGTTCTAACCTTAAGGCCTAGTCCCATCCAAGCCTATAGTAACAGCACTTGAGATCTTGGAAATCTGGTTCCATAACAGAAAATGTGTTGTTTCCCATGGGGAAAGTAAGTAAGAAAGGGCTTAAATATCCACATTGACCAATGCCCTCAACCTCTATCATCATAAGTATATACCATGAATTGCTCCCAGTAGTGACCAGAACATAATTTTGTTTAGTATAGTTATTTTCGTTGGAAGGAACAGCACTTCTAGCATCTCAGATTCTGCCTTCTGGAGAATTAACTTATTAGTTTTAGTTCATCCTGAGCTTTTCTCAGCTTAAACTTGGCTGATGTTTAGACTTTTATCCTTTGGAAAGAGTATTTTCTATTAGAGGAAAATATGTAGTGTGGAGTAAAAAAATAATATCAAGGGAGAAAAGTGGACAAATCAAACCAGGGATATATTTTCTGGTTTTTTATATTGTCATTTAAGATCATGAGATGGAAGAGTTCCTATAGGTAGAATTTGTATATTGCTGTTGTACAGATGACATATTCTGGATAGTCCCTTTGTGCTCTAGGTTTTGTCAGCCAATTGCTAATATCCAAGAAGTAACTAAAAATCTGTCTTCATCAGTATTCTGGCATGATTGCTGTGAATCATTATGTGCCTCATTTATCTCTCATTCCTAGTGCCTAGAACAGTTTCTGGCATATAGTTGGTTCTCAGTAAATGATTATTAATTAAATAAATGCTTGAGTAAATATTTCTCAGTACTGCCCCTACCATATACAAAGGACTAATCTTTTCTCAGAATAACTTTCCACATCCAATTTCAACCTTTCATGTGTCAAATTCTTCCAATTTACCCAAAGAAGAAAAGTCTCATGTATAAGGATGGAGAAAGAATTGGGTGGGTCATAATCAAACTCAATTCAGAAAAATTCAGATAATTAGATCATTTGTTGGATCCAAATTTTCTCTGAGTGAAAAAATTCTTTTAATATCTAAATCAATTTCTTCTTACTTTATTCTTTCCTAAAACATTTAGTAGGAGGGAAATGGAATTTACTTTATTCTATAGCCAATACAGGTATCCAAAGCATTCTAATAAGAGTTGAATATGCAGGTATCCAAAGCATTCTAAAAAGAATTGAATGCACACAAAGGTAAAATGTAGAAGTTTAGAAGGATATCACAAATTACAGAACCCTACCTCTTTCTTTTATTTTTATTTTGTTTAATTCAATATTGAGATGACTTCATACTGTCACAAATTATAAGATTTCATACATTTAAGGTATGTAGTATTACAATGTATTACAATGTGTGTGTATATATATAATATATAATATATATTATATATTATATATATATATGCTACATCTTCTTTATCATTTACCTGGCAATGGGCATTTAGGTAGTTTCTATTTTTTATTACTGTAATAATGCTGTAATAAACAAGGGGTGCATGCATCTCTGCAAATTAGTATTTTTGTTTTTTATGGGCAAATACTCAGAAGGTGGAAGATGTGATTGTATAGTATTTCCATTTTTAGTTTAGTATTTTTTTACCAAACTTTTTTCTTTTAAAAGTAAGGACATTGTGATCAAAGTGTGGAGAGTGTTTAACACTTGGTTTGTTGTCCTTCATGTTAGTGTTTTTTCTTACAGCACTACAGGTTTTTGTTATTTTTCTAGTGATGACTAATTCTATTTAGGACTCTTACCATCATTTCCATAGGATTATAGAGTTCAGTTTTCTATAGAAAGCAGTTCTCTGGAAGGAAAAACCTATGTGTACAGAAGGAAAAAGTCTCTGATGCTTTTGAAAATTGCAACAACTCCAAATTGTAGGTGCATTTTGACCAAGAATGTGCTACAGGTCTGCTTGCACACAAGGGAAAGTATCTTTTGGCAATACCTGCTTCCCCTACTATGTTGATTCAGATATTCCAGGGCACATTTATCTAGCAACTTCTCCCATGCATTGTGTAGGCACATAGACCATGAGCCAACTACATTTTAGTAAAGAAGACTATATAGGTGTCACAGATCTTGAACTGGGAAGAGATCTTGGCTTTGTTTCTATTGACTGTCCCTAGTCAAGTTATTTAACCACTCTGGTCTTGGTTTTATCATATGTAAAATGAGAATAACTAAATCAGGTTCAACTATTTTAATGGAACTATGAAACTTGTTTGAAAATGATTGCATTGTGCAAAATCTCTCTGTGAGCATACCTGGACATTTTTAATCATTTGTACCAAGTAATTCAAAAATTATCTCTGTTTTTATTCAGATAAATATAGGAAGGAAATCATAAGATGATTAAGGAGTTATTGTATGTTACCTTTAAATTTAAATATAGTTTGAAACAGTAATATTCTAATACACTAGTCTTCATATAGGCTGATCGAAATCACCAGGGAAGTGTTTGAAAAATCAGATGCTTGTGTTCCACCTTGGATCTGAAGTTCAGAATTGAGGGATAAGGGGAAAATTAGGTAGAGAAAATATCTGCATTAAAAATTATTTCTCAGATATTCTCATCATCAGCCAAGTTTTGAAACTGCTGATCTAGTGGACTGATCAAGGAAGTGATACATAGTGGCAAAAAGTGAGACTCTGGTTCTGGACAGACCAATTTCAAATACTGACCTGAAGGTAATCAGTTTCTTTCTCAGAGCCTTTATTTTCTTATGAATGAAAAAGAGAGATCTACCTCTTGATATTATGGTCAGGATTAAAGGAAATAATAGAGGTAATTCAGTAAGCACATTTAATCATATGTGGTGGCACACAAAAGTGTTCTTTCCTCCATTGACCTTATTTGTGGTGTGGTGTGGACTCACCTGTTGAACTCATTCTGTATGGTGCCTAGGGATGTGTGATGAGAACTGAGAGAGCTGTGTAAAGATGAGCATCTAATTATTGCTCAGTGGTTGTTTTGGTAAGAAGTAGAAACCTTTAAGTGAAGGAGATTTATTGCCAAGCTATAGAGACATGACATAGAAGTGAGCCTAAAAACTGAAGTTCATAAATAGATCTTCATTAGTATGATCACCTTACTGTCTAATTCTTGCAGCTTCCTTACCAAGTAACACCTTATTAACTTCAGTTTGAACACAGTACACTGTAACCTCTCCTGCTTTAACTTAACCTTCCAGATGTTAGTTTTAGCTCTGATAACTAGTTTCTCATTTATTTTTTTCATATTTCTTAGCTCAAATATGAGAGTGAGAAAGATTCTGATTGGCCTAGTTCATCTTTTTGTGACACACCAAACAGGTCAAAAGTTCTAGGTCAGTCTAAAGATTGATAGCCTTTGGATCAGATTCATTCGGGGTGTGGTCATTGGTGTAAAACACGACTGCTTGATTCCTAGCATATCTTGCAAAGAGAATGATTTAGTCAGGGACCATAGCATAAAATGGACACAACATGCTATTTAGTTTAAAATTGAGCAGATATGACAAGGACTTGGCAGTGGATATGTACTGATTTTTTCAATTATTCCATGATATGTCTGCTTTAGAGAAAATTGTAGGTATATCTCCCATGAAGTAGAAAGACTACTTATTTTGGACATGTTGTAGCCACCCATTCTCTGAACTTAGGGTCTTAATCAGTGATAATAATTTCAAGGATAATGTGTGCATCATAGAATTTTTGTGCTATATTAAAATAAGATTTTTTATTGTTCCTTCTGCTTATCCTGTATTCTGCTTATCCTGATTTTCAGGATAATAAATTCCCACCTGTGTCTATATACACATCACACCAAACCCACTAACAGAGTAATAGTGCCTGTCACCACCACCATTTAACTATTTCAACCCCTAGTTTTGCCCTTCCTCAACGTCCCATCTGGTAACTATAGTCTTCCGTTTTCTGAGTTTTGTTGTGTTTTGTCAGTGTTTGCTTTGTCTAATTTATATGATGAAATTTCCTGAATTCACTGCATGATGACCCACAATGTTTAAGATTATTCCCTTCCATTACCGTCTCTGAATTCTAAATAGCTCTGTGAGAGATATTAGTCATTCATCATAAGTGAAGAAACTGAGATAAGAAAAGAAACATCTATAGCTAAGAGGTAGGAGTCAAACTTGGTCTGTCAACTTTTGTATTTGTATTTAGTATTCTCAGCTTTATATCCAGCTTTGATCTTCTTCATTATAAACCCAGAAAGCTGCAATAATCTATGCAACTTCCTAAGGATGAGGAAATTGGGGCATATGGTCCACCGGACTAGGCGCTATTTAATTAATATAGACAATTATGTCTTCCTTAAGGAAAATGTAAGTGACATTCCCTCTTTCATTAGATTTATCATGAAGGGCACTTGAATTTCCAGGAGAACTTGTGATACACAGATTGCTGGGATGTACTCTGAGAGATTCTGGTTCAGTAAGTCATGGATGGTAGATGTAAAAGTAGGGAGATTTGCATTTATATCAACTTCTCAAATAATGATGATTGCCCAGGGGATCATATTTTGAGAATGCCTGTTTTGGAAAAAAGCATAGTGCTTTGGTGTATTATATAAAAATTTCAGGACACCAAGATAAAGCATTTTTTAAAAACTGAAGATTTCAGGAAGAAGATGGCAGTTGAGATTGCTCCCTGTTTGTATATGAGGAAAAATGTATTATTTTTCTGGAGGCCGCACTAATGGGGAGCTCCGTGACATCCTAGCATCTCAGGAAGAGTGGTGACTGTATTGGGTGAACCAATGGTATAATGACAAAAACCAGGGAGGTAGAAGGTGGATGTGGAAGGCATGCAAATTGTAACAGTGGGGAATTCAGCTACAGCTGCATCTTCAGGAATAAGTCAAGGGAGGAACAGAAGTTTTTGGTGACAGGGATGTTTGGCTTGAGAAAAGCCCCAAAAGAAGGGATTTTCCCTAGAATTACAGTATTCAGAGCAGCTGGAAGCACAGAAATGAGAACAGTGGAGAGGACAGCACTCTTCCCTACTCCCTGCCCGTTGGTACAAGGACTCCAGAGGATAAGAGCTCCAGTAGTGCAGTGTGTGTATGGCTGAACCAGGGAGACTCAGAGAGAAGGGATACTCAGGTGATACCAGCAAGAACTAACTCCCCGATTCTTGCCAGATGATCACAACAGCAGCCCTCTCCCCATCCGTAACTGTCTGTCACCCGGCAGCCATTCTTCACTTCCTGACACAGCAAAAATCACATTGTGGAAAATTGCAAGGATCAAAATTGTAAATAAACAAACAGTTTCCTGACAAAAAACAAAAATTTACCAGCTCAGCAGCAAGGGAAAAAAAGAACACAATACACTTAAAAAAATCTCAAGATATTATATGCTAGCACAAGAAAATGACAGTCCATTAGAAATCAGTTTCAAAGACATAGGTAATTAGTTCTTTTTAATGGATGAAGAATTAAAAGTTACAATTATAAAGAAATTCATAGAGATAAAAGAAAGCTCAGAAAATAAATTCTATGAGTTCAAAAATGCAATTAAGGATCAGGAAGAAGGAATTGAAATTTTACGAAAAACTGATGACTCAGGAAGAAAAATATGCAATAAATATGAAAGCTATGGAAGAAGACTTGAGCAAATAAAGAAAAGGATCAGTGTTCTGGAGGATGGAAATTTAGAACGGATAGAAGAAGCAAGAGATATTAAATGTGAAAAGAAAAAATATTAAAAACTCTGCAAGACTATCCGACTCCATTAGGAAAGGCAACTTAACATTTAATGGTTATTTTAGATGATGAAGAGAAAAGGAAGGTAATAGAGAACATATTCAAAGAGATAATTGCTGAAAAGTCCCAAACCAGAGGAAGGAAATTGACACGCAGTTATTGAAGTCAACAGACTATCTGGTTATCTAAATGAAAAAAGACATACACCAAGACATGTAGTTGTGAAACCATCAAAAGTTTAAGACAAAAATATCATTTTAAAAGTGCCAGGGTAAAAAGGCAAGAAACATAAAGTTACTCCCATCAGACTATCATCAGACTTTTCATCAGAAATACCACAGGCAAAGAGAGAATGGCATAATATTATCAAAACACAGTAAGAAAAAGTTACCAGCAAGAATGCTGTATCTATTAAAACTCTCACATTTGAAGAAGAAATAAAGGTTTTCCCTGAAAACCAAAAACTGAAAGAATTCACTTCCATGAGACTTCCTCTACAAGAAACGTTAAAAGAGGCTCTCCTATCTAAATTTACAAAGTCTAAGCATGGTAATAGATAGACAAAATGAGAAAACAAAAATAAAACTGACACTACAAAGTTCTCAAATAGTAATAATCACTCTAAATATAAATGACTAAGTTTAATAATTAAAGGACACAGAGTAGATAGATAGATTAAAACAAAAAATACTCAACTATATGCTGTTTGTAAGAAACTTGCTTGAAATCTAAAGACAAACATAAACTTAAAATGAAGGGATGGAAAAAGTTACTCCAAGACAATGGTGCATTTAAAAAAGCAGGGATTTCTATACTCAGATAAAATAATTTCCATTAAAAAAGTAACAAATGATAAAGATGGTCATAATGTAATGATACAGGGATTAATACAGCAGAAAGATATGGTATTTACTAATTTATGCAATAAGGGAGAGCATAAAAATATCAAACACAGATTTACAGTTCTAAATGGAGACATTATCAGCAACACAATAATAGTAGGAAAATTTAACTCTCCACTGTCAGTAAAGGACAGATCATTCAGACAAAAACAATAAAGAAGGAAGAGCTTTAAAGAAGAAATTAGAAGATTTGAGGAAAAACTCCAAGTTTTATAGATATATAGAGATATTAATAGATATATACAAAGCACTTCATCTTAAAACAGTAGATTGCATATTATTTTCAAGTGCCCAAGGAATATTCTCAAGGATACATCATATGTTGGGACACAAATCAATTCTCAATAATTTTCAAAGATTGAAATTATCTCTAACATCTTTTTTTGATCATAATGGCATCTAACTAGACATCAACCAAACAATGAATTCAGGCAGTGAAAATTGAAAAGGAGTGGAGAAAAAACAACATGTTATTGAACAACTATTGGGTCAATGAGGAAACCAAAGATGAAATTAAAAATTACCTGGACTCAAATGAAAATGAATACATGACTTACCAGAATCTGTGGTATATAGCAAAAGCAGTAATAGGAAGAAAATTTATAGTGATACAATTCTGCCTCAGGAAACAAGAGTAAGCACAAATAAAAAACTTACACCTTTGCCTAAAGCAACTAGAAAAAGAAGAAATAAATACACCAAAGCCTAGCAGAGGGAAATAAATAATAAAACTCAGAGTAGAAGTCAATGAAATAGAAATAAAAAAGATTATTCACATACAGCTGTTTCTACAAGCCTATGACCCTTTGGAACCAAGGACACAGCTACTAGATTCTCCTTGCACTGCATTCCATCATCCTGCCTGCTGGTCCCCACAACTGTTCTCTCATAACTACCTTAAAAATAGAATAATTTGGTACCTGGGTAAGGGAAACACTGTGACCGTATCCAGCTTGTAGAAGTTACAGATGAGATGACCTTTGTCTTTCATCACCAAAATGATTTTGACCCTATTTTATCATATGTGGGGACAGCATAGCCTAAAATCTATAAGACAGTATGTGGATGTATGAATAGAAAATTAACTTTTAAAATCTGAGACTTCTAAGAGTGAAGACCCCAAAAGCAAGGACCCCATCTTAGCAACTACAGTCTAGGACACACCACTAGATACTCACACTGTTTATATTCCAGGTAGCGTGGACATATTCATGAAGGAAGAAACCCCCACCTCTCATTTATATTCAAGAATCAACCTTGCCTGAGGGAGAGCAAGCAGCACAGGTCATCCACACACGTGTGTATTTTCTTGGTGCAACTTTCTCAGCCTGGAGGGAGCTAAAACTCACTGTTTCTGCTTCAAATTAATTTGCTATGTGTTCCTGATCAAAAAAAGTTCACAAAATACATTAAATCAGTTATTTTTGAAAGGATAAAAAACCAGACAAGTCAATACCCAGGCTCACAAAGGAGAGAGAGAAAGAAAAGATAAATAAAATCAGAAATAAAAGAGGAGAAATCACAACTGGTGCATCAGAAATGCAGAGGATCATAAGAGAATACTGTATACACCTCTATGGCAACAAATTGGATCTTGTAGAAGATGTGAACATATTCTTAGAAGCATGTAACATTCCAAGACTAAACAAGGAAGAAATATATGTCATGAACTGACTGCTCACAAGAAAAGAATTGAAACAGTAATTTATAATGCATCTCAAAGCAAAAGCCCCAGACCAGAAGGTTTCACTGGTCTACCAAACAAAGAATTAATAGCTATCCTTCTCAAACTGTTCCAAAAAATTGAAGACAGCAGACCTCTGAGCGCTTTTATGATGTCACATCACTGTGATGCCAAAAACAAATGAAACAAATTTCAGACTCATATCTTACGTGGATATTGATGTAAAAAACCTCAACAAAATGCTAGCAAACTGAAATCAACAACTTATCAAATGAATCATGCACCATGATCAAGAGGAATTTATTTCAGGGATGCAAAGATGGTTCAACATATGCAAGTCAATACATGTGATGAAGTACACAAACGAAAAGGACAAAAGCCAGATGATGATTTCAAGGAATATAGAAAAATAATTTGACAAGATCCAATGCCCTTTTATATTAAATATTCTCCCCAAAATAGAGAGATAAAATTTACTTCAAGATAATAAAGGCTATATATGAAAATACCAGCCAACATAACTCTCAATGGAGAAAAACTGAAAACTCTTCCTCTAAGATCAAGAACAAGGCATGATGGCCACTCTCATCACTATTATAATATTGAAATTCCTGGTCAGTGCAATCAGATAAGAAAATGATGTAGAAAGCAACTGAATTGGAAAGTAAGAAGCTAACATATCGCTGTTTGCATAAAGAACCCCAAACACTCCAGTAAAAAGCTGCTAAAATAAACAAAAACAATAGAATAGCACTGAACAAAATTGATATGCAAAAATCTGCTGCATTTCTCTATGTAAGTAACTAAATTACAGAAAACTGGTTCAGGAAAATCTCATTTACAGTAACATCAAAAATAATGAAATACTTTGGAATGCACTAAACCAAAGAGCTAAAAGACCAGAAAATTATAAGACATTTTTAAAAGATGACACAAAGAAATAGAAAGCTATTCCATGCTCATTAACTGGAATAATTAGCACAGTAAAAATGATCAAGGTGCCTAAAACAAAATACAGATTTAATGTTATCTTAATTAAAATACAAGACATCTTTCACAGATATAGAACAAAAAGTCATGAAAAATATTTGAAACTACTAGAAAGCCAGAATAGGAAAACATCCTGAGGAAAAAGAACAAAAATGGAGGTGCAAGGCTCTCTGATTTCTAACTTTACTACAAAGCAATAATAATTATGTCAGCATGGTGTTGGAATAAACACAGATATACTGATCAATGAAACAGAATTGATAGCCCAGAAATAGTTCCAACTATATAGAGACAATTAATTTTTGACAAAGGAGCCAAAGCTTGCAATGTGGCAAGGACAGTCTCTTCAACAAATGGTGTTTGGAAAATTGAAAAGTCACATACAAAATGCTGACATTAGATCACTGCTTAACAACCAACACAAAAATTAATTCAGAGTGGATTAAAGACTTAGATATAACACTGGAAACCACAAAATACACAGAAGAAAACAGGCATAATAGTACTAGATATTGACCTAAGAGATTTCTTTGGGAACTCAACTCTAAATGAAGGAAGATAATATCCAAAATAAAAAAGTGAGGGTACATCAAATACATCTGCACAGCAAGATAAACACTTACCAAAACAAAAGACATCCTACTGAATGGGAAGTGTTTGTATGTCATGCATTTGACAAGTGGTTAATATCTAAAATATATAAAGAACTCAAAACTAAACAGCAAAAAAGCTAGTAATTCTACTAAAATGGACAGATTATCTTAAAAGTCACTTCTCTAAACAAGATACAAAACTGACCAATGGGTACATGAAAAGATGTTCTGCCTCTCTTGTCATTAGGGAAATGAAAATTAAAACACAATGAGATCTCACCTAACACCTTTGGGAATGACTATTATTGAAAAGAATGTAAACAAGGCCTAGAAAGGATGTGGAGAAAAGGAAACTCTTACACACTCTTGGCAGGAGAGTAAACCAACTATTATGAAAAGCAGTATAGAGATTACTCAAAAATTTGAGAAAGGAAGTCCAAGTTGTTCACCTACTGGGCGTTCACCCTAAAAACACAACACTTATTCAAAGAACTCTATGCACTCTTATATTCATTATGCATTACTTACAATAGTTAAGAGTTGTAAATAACCTAAATGCCTTTCAACATTGTATAAGGAAGTGGATAAAGATGTGGTGCATATAAAAAATGGAATATCACGCGGATATCAGCAGCAACATGGATGTACCTGGAGTGATTTATGCTTAGTGAAATAAGACAGAAAGAGAAAGGAAGACACTGCATAATATCATTCATGTATGGTGTTTAGAGGTAGCAAACAAATGGATGAACTAAATTAAACAAAATAAACATAAAATGAACTAAAACAACAATAGACTTTTATCCAAAAACCTGCAAATCCGTGAATGTAGGGATAGATTAGTGAGAGGGGGTCAAATTATATACAGGAGATTAGTTGTATATTGAAGAAAAAGATTAAATAGTGGTGAACTTACTGTATTATATACAGACGTAGATTGCCTATGATTACTTTAAACCTATTTAACATTGGAATGCAGCATTCCTTCAATATAATCAACTAAAATTAAAAAACTGGATATTCAAGGCCCTAAAAGAACCTCTATGAAAAATAGCTTATATCACACACTGCTATCATCTTTTCCATAAACTCTAACAAAGACAGAATAGAGGGCATAAACCTCGGATTCATGCCAGCCTGGCAATCTTCCTAGCTATGACCTCACAAAAGTCATATGTTCGCCCTGAGCTTACATTTCTTAATTTCTAAGATGAGGATAATGAAACAGCTTCAGTAGGATGTTGCAAACATCATGTAAGTCAATCGATGCAAAAGCCCTTTGAAAACTAGAAGGTTTGCATCGGTGGAAAGATACTTCAAAAAAGAACAAGAAAACACTCAGATCATCTCTCATCAATATTTTAAGATCCCTTGAGTGCTTGATCTTTCATTGCAAAAAGAAGCAGGCAGGTAAGTTTGCAAGTGGCTATGAAGAAGCCAACAGGTACTCTGAAGGTGTTTTTTTCACTCGTATTGATATAGACTAAAATTCAAGCCCTGTGCCCCAACCCATTGCCAAGGTACTTAGTGCTAGATTCTTTCAATTTATGTTTCCAACACCCATGTAGATAGCAGCATTATTCAAAATATCCAAAAGGTAAAACAGCAGGAGTCCATACATGGGTGAATGAACTAATGGACAAATCAAATGTGCCATATACATACAATGAAATGTTATTCAGTCTTAAAAAGGGAGAAAATTTGTTGCATGGTAGAAGTATGGATTAACTTTGAGGACATTATACTAAGTGAAATAAGCCAGTCACAAAAATACAAATGATGCATAATTTCACTTATATGAATCATAAAACTCACAAAGGCAGAAAGTAAAATAGAAATTGCTAGGGAATTTGGTAAAGGAAAATAGGGAGTGGATTCTTTATGTCTATTGAGTTTAGTTTTGTAAGGTAAAAATTAGTTCTGGAGGTGAATGTGCTGATGCTTGTGCAGCACTGAAAGAGTACTTAATGCTATTGAAATCAACACTTAAAATTGGTTACAATGGCAAATTTTGTGTTATTGTAATTTACCAGATCAATATCACTGATGAATATAGAAGTAAATAACCCAAATAATATCCTGGCAAATTGAATTCAACAGTACATTAAAAGAATCACACATCATGACCAGGTTGAATTTTTTTCCAAGAATGCAAAGGTCAGCATATGCAAATAAATCAGTATAATAGAAAAAGTCAACAATGGAAAAACAAAAATTTTGTCGTCATATTCATAGATACAGAAAAAAAAACTTTTACAAGACTCAACACCCATTTAAGATAAACTTGCCAAAGGAAATAATTTACTAATATCTATGGGGTATCCTTAGTTACAAACTCCTCACCTCATCTTTGTCCCAAATTCTCAACCTTTCGCTCTGCAGCTCAGTACTTTCTTGGAATCTTCTATTGACTCTGGTCCAGCTTCATGAGGCATTTGGCTTTCTTTTTCCTGATCTAGACCAACCTGTTCTGGAGGTCTTGGATTCTTGCCTTCTTCTTAACATACAATATTAGAAATAATCTGGAGGAAATAAAAAATTCAAGCTTGTAAAAGTTAGAAAACAAAACTTGCTAATTTATTGTGGGGCCTTTGTGAGACTCTTCATTTTTGGACATCAAATTCTACCTTTGCAATATGAAAGTTTGAGACTTTAGTCTTTAAACTATATTTAACAAGTCTATTATTTTTATTGAAATGAAATTTCTCATGGAATCTTAATACGTTTAATACACAAGTAGTAGCATTTATTACTTTCAAATGCATTTATAAGTTAATGGAGTCATTTATTTTCAAACACGTGTATTAACTACTTATTGTGTGCCTGACATTGTTCTTGGTGTTATGGAAGTAGAGGTAAATAAGACAAAATTCCCATGCCCCTGTGTAACACCATTTAGGAAGGGGGGAATAGAAATCAAATATATAGCATTTCAAATGGTGATAGATTGTACAAAAATAAGGGCAGGAGAATTAAGAGTTCTAGGATAGTTGTACCAAAAAAAGTTATGCAGAGACTATACAAAAATACACATAAAAACACTATAAATAAATAAAGATGAAATTCTAAAGAATGTTCTGGAAACAGAGTCATAAAAAGGAAATGAAAAGCAAACAGAAAAAGGGATCAAACAGAAAATCAAAACTTAAATATGGCATACTTAAGTCATATTAGAAATTATAAGTGTAAACCACAGAATAAATCAATTAAAATACAGAGATCAGCAATGTGCATTAAAAAGATCTGTATATGTCAGTATATATGTGATTGAAGATAGAAACAATGTAAAAAAGTTAAAACATGCAAAAAAATTTCAGGAATGGCCATATTAATATCCGAAAAAGGATATTTCAGAACAAAAATAATTATTGTTAATGAAAAGAGGCTAATTACAGCAAAAAAACTATCAGCACATCAAGACTGCTTAGCAATTTTAAACATGCATATCAAAAAATTGGATTAAATGTATAAAAACCTAAAATAACTATAAATAAAAATGCACAAATACAGAAATACATGGATAATTTTATCTCCCTTTCAGGAACTGATAGAATATTAAACAGAAAACTAGAAAGTGTATAGAAAGCTAGACATCATCAACATATGATGTCTGATATTCAACACTTCACCTAACAACAGCAGAAAACACATTGATTCCAAGACCAAATTCTGAACCATAAAGACTCTCAACAAATGTAAAAATATCAAAATGTTACCAGCTATCTACTCTAAATATAATGGAATCAATCTAGAAACAATAGAAACAAAAATGTAGGCAAATATTTCTTCCAAATACAAACATAAAAGTTCTCAATATGAGAAGATTATAGAAATACAAGTTTACTTCAAGAAATAAAACAATTTAGCTCTACATCTAAAGCAAATAGAAAAAGCAGAACAAATTAAACCAAAAGTCAGTAGACAGTAAGGAAATTTAAAGCATAAAAGAGAAATGAAAATTTAAAGAATAAAAGAGAAATAAAAATTTTTTAAATATAATACAGATGATTGATGAAACCAAAACCTAGTTCATAGAACAGATAACCAAAATTGACAAACCTTTTACTAGGCTCACGATGAAGAAAAGAAAACTTTATTCATTATAATTAGAAATGAAAGAGAGGAAGTTAAAACAGGTACCTCAGAAAAAAAGCATTATATGAGAAATATGAAAAACTCTATGCCAATAAATGGGGACTCTAAAAGAAAAAGAAAACTCTAAGAATCATAGAACCTATCATGACTGAACAGAAACCTGAACAAAACTAAGATAAGCAAGGGAATCAAAGACATTAAAATTCTGAAAAAAAAGAATAAGACCAGGACCAGTTGGGTTTTCCAATGAGTTTAAACCATCAGAGAATAAATAATACCTATTCTTCACAAACTCTTCCAAAAAGCCAAATAACAGAAAACACTTCCATTCAGATTATGTAAGTTCAACATTACCCTGATACTAAAAGCAGACAAGGATATCGCAAAAAATGGAAATTTTGAAACATTATATTGAATGAATACACTGATGTGGCATTTAGGGTTCATCAGTGAACAGCCAAGAAATAATGAATTCTTAGATGTTACACAATGATGTGATTATGTTTATTAAAGGGATAGAGGTAGCACAGGGATAGGATCCTGCGGGCAAGCAGAAATCTGCTGCATCACTGGATTAAAAGGGAGTCAAGTAATGCCTTGACTGGGCACAGGGGAGGGCTTCTGAGGCACATGAGTAATCTATTGCTATATTACAGATTGGGAGGGTAATGTTTTTATCATTAAAGAACTGAAAGAATAGTGGCTGCAAGGAATATCAAATGAGACAAGAGCTAGGTGAGGAGGGTGTTTGTGAAACTTTCCAGGAGTCCATGGGATGTTTGTCTCAAAGTAATTTATGGTCTCATTGCTTCCTGGTAAGCCTGATTGGTTTCATTCTGTCATCTTGCATGCTGGCACAAAACTTGCATAAATGCCACATTTCCTTCAATCTCTCCCTGACCAATATATGCAAAAAAAATCAACAAAATATTGGCAAATTGAATTCTACGTTACATCAAAAGTATCATACATCATGACTAAGTGTAATTTATTATGGGGATGTAAGGATGTATCAATATACAAAAACTATTAATGTGATACCTCACATGAAAAATCATGGTCATATCAACAGATGCAGAAAAATCATTTAAGATTCAGTACACATATTTGATACAAATTCTCGATCAAATGGACGTAGAAGGAATATACCTCAACATGATAAACTCAAACCCAGAATCATAATCAATGGGAAATAACTAAAAAATTTTTTTTCTCTAAAATCAGGAAAACGACAAGAATTTCACTTACCATTACTATTCAACAAGGTACTGGACTTTCTAGGTGAAGCAGTTAGGCAAGTAGAAGAAATAAGATGAATCCAAACTGATAAAGGAAAGGCAAAACTATCACAATTTGCAGTCCTGATAATGTATGTAAAGACCCTGAAGACTTAAGAAAAAATTCATTGAGTAAAGTAGCATACTACATAATTGATATACAGAAATCTAGCGCCTTTTATATGAAAAGATAAAAGAATTTAAGATAATTTGCAATAGAAACAAAACAAATATCCCGAAGTAAACATAATAAAAGAGGTCAAATTTCTATACAAGGAAGGCTAGAAGATATTGTTAAAAGAACTAGAAGATTCAATGAGGTAAAAATATATTTCATGCACATGGATGGGAAGCATTCAGATTGTAAACATGGCCATTTTACCTAAAGCCTATATACAGATTTAATGCAATCCCTATCAAAGTTGCACTCACATTTTGCAAGGAAATACAACCAAAATGACTTAAAATTTGTATGGAATTGCAAAACACCCACAGGAGACAAAGTTGTTTTGAAAAATAAACATTAAGCTATCACAAACAGATTTTGAATGCTACTCATTGTGATGAGCATGGAACTGGAATAAAAACAGATTCACAGATCAATGCAATAAGTTTGAGACCCCAGCAATAAATAGATACATACACGATCAGTTATTTATAACAAAACAACTAAGGACGTGTAATGCAGAAAGGAATGTCTTTTCAACAAATGGTTTTGGAAAAATTTGAAAACCACATGCTATCCTACGCAGACATTAATTCAAAATGGATTGACTAATGGTATGTAAAAACAGAAAACCATGAAATATATAAAAACAACACATATATAATATAGCCCACAATATTGGCCTTAGGATGTCATTAGGTACTTGCCTCCATTGGTCAAGGGAAGAAAAATAAAAATAAATGAAGAATACCACATCAAACTTAAAAGAATCTTTACAACAAAAGAAACTGCCACTAAGAATAAGACTACCTTCAGAATGAAAGTAAATGAGGGAAGATATTTACATATTATATATCCAACAAGAGGTTTATATCTAAGATATATAAAGAAATCCAATAACTAAATTACAAAACCCAACCAAAATATGGATAGAAATCTGAAAAGACACATCTCTAAAGAAAATATACAAATCCAATAGGCCTATAAAAAGTGCTCATCATCATTTATTAGGGAAACGAAAATGACAACTACAATGAATTATTACCTCATACCTATTAAAATGGCTTATAGTTAAAAGCATAGCAACAAGTTTTGATGAAATGTGGAGAAAAGGAGATTCGTATATATTGCTGATGGGAATATAAAGGAGTGCAGACACTTTAGAAAATTCTATGGAGTGTCTTCAAGTGTTAAAAAAGAATAACTATATGACCAAGAAATTCTACAAATTTACTGTTAGATATCTGTCTGAAGAATATGAAAATAGTCATATATATGAGTGGTAAATTGCACTGGGTGTCGCTATAATTGAAAATCAGCCAAAGAAATTCACAGCTCAAACCCTTTTCACAACAATTTCATGTCAGAGCCTGGGATACATCGAACAGATATTCCGCCCACTGAATATCCCACCCACCGCATATTCCACCCATCAAATACCCCAAACACAGGATTACAGTGAGAAGATGGTCCCATACAGGACCAAACCTCAGCACTACCTGTAGCACCCCCTTGTGGGTAGAGGCAAAA
Source organism: Solenodon paradoxus (assembly GCA_004363575.1). NCBI lineage: Eukaryota > Metazoa > Chordata > Mammalia > Eulipotyphla > Solenodontidae > Solenodon > Solenodon paradoxus. Next base: position 30,898 of record RJWH01004279.1, on the reverse strand, counting down.
CTGCAGCCTGATTGCCAATCCCAGGCAAGTCAAACTTATGCAATGTCAGGGAAACTGAATACTCAGAATACAAACAGGATGCCAATAGAACAAAAATACAGAAAAATATACATGAAATGATGGATCCAGTAAAAAACCCAGGGGAAAATCTGAATACAGCAGAGATACATAAATTACCTGAAGATGAATTTAGGGTAACAGTGATTAGCACACACATGGAAATCCAGAAATCAGTAGAGACAGTAAACATGAATGTCAGGAAGTAAAGAAAATAATTAGAACAAGACATTAAAAAGGTATGACACATAATGGATGACTTACAGAACTCATTACAGAGACTCAACAATAGGATGAATGAGGTTTCCAACAGAATCAGTGGTCTGGAAATAGGGAAGAAGTCAATCAAGAAAAGCAGTAAAAAATTGAAAAATTCATCAATTGAAGACAGCATTTGAGACCTCTGGGATAACATCAAAATGAAGAACATTCACATGATAGTGGTCCCAGAGGAAGAGAGAGAAAAGGGGGAAAACACCATATTTGAAGAAATAATAGATGATAATTTCTCCAATATGAAGAATGAAGCAAGCCTCCAGATCCAAGAAGCTCAAAGAGTTCCTAACAAATGAAACCCAAACAGAAATAAACCTAGACACATCGTCATCATAATGCAAAAATTAAAGGTAAATAAAGAATCTCAAAAGCAGCCAGATAAAAACGTATCACAGACAGAGGAGCCGCCATAAGATTGTCAGTGTATTTCTCAAATGCAACTCTACATTACAGAAGGGGTGGCAAAATAGATTCAAAGTGCTGAGAGAAATGGACTTTCAACCTAGGATACTATGTCAGGCAAGATTATTGTTCAGAACTGAAGGAATGATAAAAAGCTTATCTGACAAACAAAAGTTAAAGAAGTTCATCACCATACGACCAGCATTGCAAAAAATATTAGATGAAGCTCTTCTACCCCGAAGAAAAATAATAAGACAGCAAATATTAAAATTGGGAAGGAAGAGAAGACAACAAAATATGGATAGTTAGAATGAGTATACAACTAATATGCTTTCAAATAAAATTAGATAGTAAACATAGAACCGTGAATACTAACTTCAGGGAAACCTCAAGATATGTCCCCAGGGAAAAAAGTGAAGAAAAAGACAAAAGACAAAATCAGTCAAAAAATACCTGCACCAATCCAACTTAAGAAGAGAAAGAGAACAAAGTCATCATCTGGAGCAACATGAAAAAGACAAATCATAAAATGACACTAAGAAGCTATTGATCAATAATCATCCTAAACATTAATGGACTGACTTCAGTAGTCAAATGACACAGAGTGGATGGATGGATTAAAAAGCATAAACCAAACGTCTGTTGCATTCAGGAAACTCACCTTCATCCAAAATATAAACAAAGGCTCAAAGCCAATAGCTGGAAGACAACCCTACAGTTGAATGACAACCACAAAAGGGCAGGAACAGCTATACTCATAACAGATGAAACAGAATTCCATCTAAAAAGCATAACAAAAGATAGTGATAGACACTCTGTAAAGAGTAAAAGACCAATCCAGCAGGAAGACAAAATGCTTATTAATATATATGCACCAAATGAAGGAGCATCAAAGACATGAAGCTAGTATTATTAGACCTGATGAGAGACACTGATGGCAACACAATAATTGTGGGAGACTTCAACACCCCACTTATAACAATGGAGATATCAACCAGGCAGAAAATTGACACGGAGACAGTCACTTTAAATGACCATCTGGAACAGATAGGTCTAATAGACATATACTGATCCTTTCTTATAACAACTACAGATTACACTTTCTTCTCAAGTACACATGGAATATTCTCAATGATAAATCATATGCTGGGAAGCAAAACATCTTTCAAGAAATTTGCAAAGACTGAAGTCATACCAAGCATCTTTTCTGACCACAATGAACTAAAATGGAAATCAACAACAAAAATAAAACTGGAAGACCCCAAATTAATTGGAACTTAACAATATGCTCCCAAAAGCCATGAATAAAAGATTAAATCAAGGAGGAACTTACAAAATACTTAGAGACAAATAAGAATGAGGACTCGAGCTACCAGAATCTATGGGATGCAGCAAAAGCAGTATTAAGGGGAAAGTTCATTGCAATGCAGGACTATCTCAAGAAACAAGAAAAATTGTGAATAAAAACTTAACTCTACATTTAAAACAACTAGAGAAAGAAGAAAATTAAAACCAAAAATCAGCAGAAGGAAATTAAGAAACTTCAAGCAGATATAAATGAAATAGAAAACAAAAAGACTATCCAGAAGATCAACGAAACCAAAAATTGGTTCTTTAAAAAATAACCAAAATTGACAAGCCATTGACTACTCACAAAGTAAAAAAGAGAGAAAACTCTCATAACTAAAATCCTAAATAAAAGGGACGAAGTTACAAAAGATACCACAGAAATTCAAAGCATCATAAGGGACTACTATGAACAGGTGTATGCCAACAAAATGGACAACTTTGAGGACATGGACAGATTTCTAGAAAAGTATAGTTTACCAAGACTGAACCTGGAAGAATTTTAAAACCTGAACAGAAGAATTACAAGCAAAGAAATTGAAGAATAATCAAGAGTGTCCTTAAAAATAAAAGCCCAGGACCAGATGATTTCTCCAATGAGTTCTAGCCAAACTTTAGAGAAGAATTAACACCTATTCTTATCAAGTGCTTAAAAAATATTGAAGAACAGGAAACTCTCCCAAATACTTTTTATGAGGATAGCCTTACACTGATACCAAAAGCTGACAGAGGTGTCATAAAGAAAGAAAATTACAGACCAATATCTCTAATGAACATAGATGTAAAAATTCTCAACAAAATATCAGCAAACCATATTCAACAATGCATCAAAATTATCATCCATCATGAGCAAGTGGGACTCATCACAGGGATGCAAGGATGGTTCAATGTATATAAGTCTATTAATGTCATACACCATATCAACATGAGCAAAGAGAAAAACCACATGATCCTATCAATAGATGCAGAGAAAACTTTTGACAAAATCCAACACCATTTATGATAAAATTCTCCATAAAATGAAAATAGAAGGTACACACCGCAACATAATAAAAGCTATATATGAAAAACCCACTGTCAACATCATAGTTAATGGAAAAGTATTGAAAACATATCCTCTTAGGTCAGGAACAAGCCAAGGTTGTCCACTCTCACCACTGCTGTTTGATATTGTACTGGAGGTCTTAGCCAGAGCAATTAGGCAAGAATAGGACATAAAAGTCAATCAAATTAGAAAGGAGGAAGTAAAACTCATTATTTGCATATGACATGATTATATACATTGAAAATCCCAAAAATCTCAGTCAAAAAACTTCTAGAACACATCAATGAATACAGTAATGTGACAGGCTACAAAATCTGCACAAAATCTGTTCCATTTTTATTTGCAAACAACATGCTAGAAGAAAAAGAAATCACAAAAATCACGCCGATTAAAATAGAAGTTAAACAAATGAAATACCTGGATATATAATTAATAAAGGAAGTAAAAGATTGATACAATGAAAACTACAAGTCCTTTTAAAATAGAGGAGGACACAAAGAAATGAAAAGACATCCCCGGCTCGTGGTTGGGAAGACTCAATATCATTAAAATACCCATCTTACCCAAAGCAACATATAGGTTTAATGCAATCCTTCTTAAAATCCCACTGGCTTATTTACAGGAAATAAAGCAAAAAATATCTTAAAATTTGTATGGAACAAGAAAAGACCCTCAATAGCCAAAACAATCACTAGCAAAAAGAACAAATCTGGATGGATTACACTTCCAGACTTTGAAATATATTACAAAGCAATAGTGATCTAAACGGTATGGTACTGGAATAATATCAGAGGACCGGATCAGTGGAATATAACTGAATTACCAGAAACTGACCCACTCACATACAGTTAATCTACGGCAAAGGAGCCAAAAGCATTTGATGGAAAAAGGAAAATCTCTTCAACAAATGGTGTTGGGAAAACTGGACTGTCACATGCAAAAGAATGAAACTAGACCACTCTCTAACGCCGTGCACAATAATGAACTCAGAATGGATTAGAAACCAGGACATATGACCAGAAACCATAAGTCTCTTACATAGGAAAGCTTTTCCATGATACCAGTCGTAGAGGAGCCTTTGGGGACTCAACTCCACCATCAAGGGAAACTAAAACAGAAATAAACAATTGGGACTATATCAAACTAAGGAGCTTCTTCACAGCAAAATAAAAAAATCACAAAAACCAAAATAAAACCTACTTACTGGGAGAAGATATTTGCATTCATATTTCTGGCAAAAGATTACTATGTAAAATACACAAAGAACTCATAAGATTCAACAACAGAAGAACTGGCAATCCAATTAAAAATGGGTGGAAGAATTAGAGACACAGTTTTCTGAAGAGGATATACAGACAGCCACAGGCACATGAAATTATGTTCCTACTTGCTGGGATTGAGGGAAATGCAAATTAAAACAGCAATGATATATCACCTTACACCTGACAGACAGGCTACTATCCAAAAGTCTGGAAACAACAAATGCTGCTGAGGGTGTGGAGAAAAGGGAACACTTTTGCACTGTTGTTGGGAGTGTAAATTGGTAAAGACCCTATGGAAAACATTTTGGGGATTCTTCAAAAAAACTGAAGATGGAAATCCCATATGATCTCATCATTCCACTTCTGGGCATCTACCCAAAAGTTACAAAAGCACCCGTCTGCAAAAGTATGTGCATCCCCATGTTTATTGCAGCCCTATTCACAATAGCTAAGTACTGGAAATAACTTAAGTTTCCAACATCAGACAAATAGATAATGAAGATATGGTGCATATATACAATGGAATACTACACAGCACTTAGAAGAGATTCAACCCTGTCATTTGAATCAACATGGATGGAACTAGAGTGGATGGATGGAACACTAAGTGAAACAAGTCAAAGAAGAAAGATAGATACCAGATAACCTCACTCATAGGTGGGATGTTAATAGACAAAACAAAAGAACGGATGAAACATAACCAACCCTGAAACATTTGCAACAGAACTGAGGTTACAAAAGGGAATGGGGTGGATGGGGGCAAATGGTGGTGGAGTCCACTGGACAATGGGGAAGAGCACTTGGTGATTTGGTAAAGGGCATGGTTTGTGAAATATATCTGTGAAATGGGAAACCTATACATAGGAAGTCATTTTAATGTGTAGAATAATTACTACAGTAAAAATGTGAAAAAAAGATGCAATAGGAACAACAGTGTGAAGGCATCCATGAGTGCTTGTCTACTGGTGACATTGGAAGCTCGCACATAAACAATAACTGAAGTTAAGGAAAAAAAACAAAGGAACTTGAAATCCAACAAATACTATAATCTGACTTGTGTAAAGCAGAAGACATTTCTTTACAAACAGTAGATTGTTGAAGTAATATTATATTTGAATACAAAATATTTTAGGGTCTCCTATCTTGGAATTGAACAAATGACTGAGTAACATGTGATTTTGCTATTGTACTATAGTTTATGTAAAATATGAAACTTATGGTGAAAAGTTGGTAAATGATAAAGACCGCTCTGTATATCTTTGTATCTTCTTGTGAAACTATGATTATTTCAAAGTAAAAAAAAATAATTTGACTCCTGCTACCTGAGATTTCGTTCCCCAACTCCTTTCCCCTTTCGTTCCCCAACACAGGGAAACAGGATAGAGATAGGAGGCAAGTCCAGACCCAAAGCAAGTAGGTTAATTGTGATTGCTAGTATGTCCCAGTGTGCAGAACAGGAGCTTAAGTTCATTCTGCTCTAGGTCAAAGTTTGTGTTAGAAGTCCAGACAAAGTTTAATGTACAATCAAAAGGGGGTCAGAGACTCTATCCGTGGGTGAAGATTGAAGTCTGACCCAACCTCAGTCAGGGTCTGACTCCTGTCTCTGCAGGCCAAATGTGTTGGCTTTCCTCCTTGACTAAGCCATGGTTTGATATCAAGTTATTCTTGCCTTCTTTCCTGGTCAAGCATTCAAGGTAAACCTTGCCAGTATATGTCCTTTCCTAGATTTTTGTGTTCATTAGAAGTAATTCACAGAGGCTTGTGTGGAAACACACACTTGAGCAACGGGGATGGTCACAGACCAACCTTCCATTACCCCAACCACAGGCTCTCAATCATTCACATTTCTTACCCAACTTATGGTCTTTTGTTATGTGTAACACTTGTCAGCTAGAGAGTAAAACTATTAAGAGAGAATGCATGTCAAAATCCTGCTACTTTTTAAGTAGCTTTGCTTTTCAATGGGCATATAAGTGTATTAGCAACTGAGACTTTTTATGTTGAAGAACAACCCCTCAACAGATATCTCAGAAGATTATCAAGCTAGAAAGTTCCACTTCATGATTATTATTATGTTTGCCAAAGGAGCACATGTGCACTTGGACCTCAGAGGGTAATAACAGCAGTGTTGACAAGAAGCAGTGGTGGGATGGCTAAAATGCGATAGTTGTCAGAGGAGATGGTCATTGACATAGAGCAATGGAACTGAGGGAGATATCTGGGAGATGACTTGAAAAAGCTCCTTCTAGAATTGTCTACCCATCAAATTCTACTGAAAACTTCCTGGGTTAGAGGTATAGATACTGAAGTGAATCAGACACAGTCTCTGCCCTCGAGTAGCTTAGACCTATAGGAGTGATGATACAGGGAAATAATCATAATGAAGTTAAATTGTGCCATCACATGCTGATGAAAAGCAATAGAGTTAAGTAGTTAAGAATACAGACTTTGGAGGAACACTGTTTGGATTAAAATATGACCTTGTCCCTAACTGGCTCCGTGACCTTGGACAAGTCATTGCAAACTCTCTGTACCTAAGTTTTCTTATCTGCAAACTGGAGGCTTAAACATAAGGAGTAATCAACTTTTTGGCTAGTCTTGGGTAAAGTAGAAAAGTACATAATTTGTCAAATATTCCTTCTCTCCCCTAGAGGGAAATATTTAAGCTCTGCACTTTTACATTAAGGAGCATACAGACAAACTTAAACACCTGCAGACTGCCTAAGGAATTGGAAACCAGATACCACAAAGAAGGCACTGAGGCTGTTTCACCTGGAGAAGACTCAGAGGAATGTAGTTCATGATTTCAGACTTTTGAGAAATTATCATAGCTAAAGGGAAGGGATAGGTCTAGGACCATGGGTGGAACTTTCAGGGAAATACTTCTGTTCCTGACTACAAAATATACTAAAACTGCTTACTTATTGAAGGTTCATCCTGACTGCTATGGCCTCTTTAGCCCTCATTATTCCCAATTCCCATCATCGTATTCCAGGCTCTTAGTGATACTTGCTGTTCCCTGTTTATGTCTATGCACTTACTGATCCCCTAATATGGCGTACCACCTCTCCATTCCATTTCTTGTTGAATGACTTATCCTTCAAGATCATGTCATGCCCCTGTAATGGCTCTCCTGTGACAAACCAGGCGGCACTCTGGAAGCTTTAGCAAGTTTATTACGGACCCAGAGTATTCTCCAAAGTCTGGGCCCCGACTTCAGGTTAGGTTACAGTTATATAGGTTAGACGTGGTGTAAATTAAGGCGGGAAGTTCTTGCTGGTTGGTGACTTTATTGGTTGCCAGCAGCTGCGGCGCAGGCTCCCCTGTTTCCTCGGCAAGCTCAGAACACAGTATGTTCCAGAGGGTTCTGCTAGCTTGGATGACTTTCATGGCTGCTGGGAAACGGCGGGCAGGTTTTTCCCTTACACCCTGGTGGAGCAGTGCTTTGGTCAACCGCCTTTGGCTGTGCAATCCACGTATATCCCAAGGATCCGATCAACGTTTGGCGCCAGGGGGCCTGGGGGCCTGGGAATCCAGGGTGCAGGAGTCGGAGGTGGGAGGAACAACCAAGATGAGCAACTGAATAAAGTTAAGTACTGCTTCTTCCTCTCTCGTGGCCTTCCTTCTTCTGCTTGCCTTCAATCCTGCTTTACCTTTCCTTTAAAAAACCATTTTGATCAAATGTAGGTTCTTCTTTATGGATTTTGTTGCGATTCCTGTCTTCATATGTTTATGGAACATTCATTGCTCCTTCTGTATTGTTACTAGAAAACAATCACATTACATCATCATGAATTACCTTTGAGTTTCTTCCTGGGTAGTCGATATTGGCTAAATCTCAGTGTCTCCAAAAGAACAAGTTATTATACATAGTTGTGCAATTGAAATAACTTTTTTATCAGTTAAAAGATGTGACAAAGGGGAGAAAAGAGCTCCCTCATATTGGAAAAATTCAAATGAAGGGCACACAATTATTTGCCAAGGGAGATGCTGAGAGTATTCCTGCACTGACTAGAGTAATAAAGGCAGTATAGTCTAAAGAACTCATTCATTCTATAATTCTACAAGGAAGTGGTGACATTGTGATTTGTTCTAATAAGTGTATAAAAATTATGTTTGTGATATATAGAATTGCATGAGAATCTGTTTTAACAATCACTTGCTTTGTAATGTTGAACAGTGTACAGTTTGTTCTCTGGCTTTGATATTTCTTTATCTTTACAAGAATGGGCTTTTTTTTAATGTTAACAATAGTTTCCAAGCTGTTCTCTGGGATGCCTTGGAGCAATGACTGCTACCAGAGAGCTTCTGCTATAGGAAAGAGGTAAGGGATCATTGTCCCAGGAGCCTCTCAAATCTATCTTCAACTCTTCAACCATAATAGAATTATTTTCTCTTTCCCCTATTATTTAGTGTTTTAACTTTTATTTTCATCATTAAAGTATAGTATGCTTACCATAAAAATCTCAATCAATATAGAATAACAAAATTATCACACACACGTATGTGTATAAAATGCTCATTTGTGTGTCAGACGTCGCTTTGGGCAATTTATAAATATTAGATTTATTAAAACAGACATATACAAGGTAGAAGTGAAAAAAAAAACTCTTAAGCTCCTTCAACAACTTTTCTCCACAATTCTATTCCTTTCTCCTGAAGTAAACACTATGTTCCATTTTTTATATCCTTTCATGTTTTTTCTGTTCATTAAAATTTATGTTTTAGTGGCTTTATCAATTTATAGTCCCACTAACAGTGCGCGTGGTTCCCTTTACTCCATATCTTCACCAGCATTTCTAATTTTTGTCTGTTTTATAATAGGCTTCCCAGCAGATATGAGAAGATATTTTAAGTAGTTTTGACTTGTATTTCCCCGATAATTAGTGATTATGGATTCCTTTTCATATACCCGTTGGTGATTTGTATGCGTTCTTTTGAGAAATGTGCGTTCAGGTTTTTATATCATTCTTATTGGGCTATTTATTACAATTGGGTTGACATTTGAAACATGGATGAAACTGGAAGACATGCTAAGATACAGAAAGACAAAACCTAAAGAATCTCAATTATATGTGGCATCTAAGAAAAGTGAAACTCATAAAAGCAGAGAGTAAATTGGTAGTTTGGGGACTAGGGTTGAGAAAAATGGGGAAAATGTAGGTCAAAGGGCGATAAAGGCCCAGTTATGTGGAAAGAACAGTTCTGGAGAACTAATGCACAACATACTGACTGTAGTTAATAGTGCTATATTATTATTTACTAGGAATTTACTAAGGGCATTGATCATAGGTATTTTCACCACGCACATAAAAATAGTCTTAACCATGTGAAGAGATGGATATGTTACTTAGCTTGATTGTGCTAGTAGCTTCACTATATATATATATATATATGTATATATATGTATATGTATATTAAAAATCACATTGTGTACTTTAAGTATATACCACTTTCATTGGTCAAGTATAGCCCAATATAACTGGGAGGAAAATAAGAGACACCAGAAAATAAGTTTAACAAGATAGGTGATGGTTTCACTCATATGTGGAATATAATGACCTGAACTAAATAAATAGATAAACTCCAGCAAAAACTTCAGAACACAAGAGGATGACTGCCAGACGGGTGACAACTGGGAGGGATGGAAAGAGGGGGAAAGGTGGTGGGAGAGGATACTGGTAGTCTGATGGACGGTGTGGTACAAAATGTAGATTGAGATACCACATTAATATTCAAAAATGAATGTATCATTGTGAACAAAAGATTTGATAAATAGCAATGCTTTAAAAAAAAAAAACAGTATAAAAAACCCAAGTGAAAAAGTTATAAAATTTTACTCAGTGATATAAAAAGAATGATGAATAAATGCAGAAACATTTTAGAACAGATATTACAAAGCTACTAAGAAGGGAAGATTAATTAGAAAAAAACTTTTTTGTCCCTAATTTCTTTTGGGGGTACTGAATGACTCAGAAGTATTTCAGTGGCTCCCAAATCTTGTTGATCATCCAAATTCACTGGAGTGCTTTCAAAAAATTCCACTTCTAATATCCATGGTCTTCAGTGAATCCTATGATTCTTATACAATCAGGCTACCGTAAGCTTAGGTGATTTTAGATCCCCTCCATTCTCTGTTTTTCTTTCATTTAACTAACATTTGATTTCTTTGCAGTTCAGTAAAGTAGGACGAGAACAGGCCACAGTCTCTTCCAGATACTGGGCTTATTCAACCCAGCATCATGCTATGTAGTCTAACCTGTTATGCAATGACTGCTAATAGGCAAACTTTAGATGGGTTCTCACCTTCTACCACATGATTGCCATTACAGTTATTCTTTGATGAATTTGAGAGAAAGCTCATTTTCCTTCCCATTGAACATATGCTTCAAGGATGCTTGTGCTTTAATATAATCCCCCCATGACAGGACAGCCCACAGTCAGATTGCAGTCCACTCCCAGACCTACTTTGTTAGGTGGAGTGCCGATTCTTTCTGTGTTCCAACTCTAGATTTTGCAGAAATTCCTTCTGGATGATATGGCTAATCTTGAAATAATTTTGCAATCTCCCATCCAGAAAGGAAGGTTGGGGATTATAAAATTCTGATAAGCCTCCTGTCTGGCTTTATAAGAAGACATATGAGAGACTGATTATGGCTATTTCAAAGATTTAACAATAATCCAGTGATGTGGCTTACATTTCCTGAGTACCTACATGCTGAAGCACATTATGCATTGTTTTTTCCCATCAACGTAATAGCCATGTAAGGCCTAAAATAGTCACTCCCAATTTGTTTGATTAGAGAATTAATATTCAGAGTGGTGAGGTTACTTGCTTAAGGTCATACAATTAGAAGCCCAAAGAGGTGAAGGATTGCATGTGGCTCAAGTAAAAAGAAAACAAAAAACAAAAACAGGAAATTTGAAGCCAGGCAGAATAGAATTCAAACTCCAGCTCTGCCATTTGCTAGATGAGTGACCTTGGACAAGGCACTATCTTTATTAGCTTTCTTTTCTGTTGAATGGGAATCTGACTTGCCTCCTCATTGAACTATTATTGCAACTGTTGACTGCGATAACAATAAGGAATATAAGGGACCTATCCTGGAGTAAATGGCAAACCTTATTACCCTAGGTCACCATAGTTAGCATGTCATGCAGTTGTTTGGATCCAACTCAGTCTCAAATCTCTGCCCTTAAAAAACAAGTAAATCTGCTGCTGTATAAGACATGTACTCAATGCAAAAAGTGTTCTATCTCCTGTTCTAATGTCTTAGTTGTATTAGGAAGAAGTGTCGAAAAAAATCTTTTACCATGTACTACAAGCAAGAAGCTGATTGGTATTGGGAATGAAAGTACACTCACTAGTCTGGAGCTTCTCTTTCAATTATATGCATTCCTTCCTTCTAAAACATTTCCATTCAAAATAACTAAAGCACACTAAATACTTATTATATATAAGTCTCAGGACTGGAATTATTTGTTGTTTTTTTCTACCTGACCCTCAGAACACTCACACACACACATACACACACAAACACACACACATATATGCATAACCATTAAAATTCAGCTTCTGATGATACTGAGTTGAGGCACAGAGGGTCCAACGGCTTTGTCTGAGATAGAATAGTGCTTGAATGAGTAAGAATTTGAAGTCTGATTGTTGCCTCTCAAACTAACCTTTTTGCACATTTTATGTCTCCTTGGTCTCTTTTTTTTTTGCATTAGGAAATCGATTACATCCCTCTTAACACACCCTCAACACACAGAAGCACACGTATACAACCCAAGAAGTCTTTCCAGTCTTAAGTCGTTAAACAGCTTATTTAGTCAGTGCTTTATCTACAAATCATTCTACTTGTGCTCTTCCACTGGGGCATGATTTGATCTGCGCCATGTCTTTGTGAGATAGGACCTGGGAATGTTTAAATGCACATGGACCTGAAACTAAATTGCAGCTCTACCATTTTTTTTCTATGTGACTTCTCACACATGAAATTCAGAACGTAAAATTTCCGTGTTTAAAATCACGCAGCATCTTTCTGAGTTTGGAAAAAAAATCCATAGCCTTTATACTAGTCCACAGAGTCTTGCGTGGCCTAGGTATCTCTGACCTGATTTCATAAGACCCTCCCCTCTGCCGAGTGTTCTGTATATATACTAGCGTTCTTTCTGTTCCTCATATAAAAGGAATTCATTTCAACTTTAGGGTCTTAGCATTTAAATTTCCCCTTTTCTGGAACTCTTTATGTATTTTTTTCCTTCTATGTTCAGGTCTCAGTTTCAGCATTCTCTCCTTAGAGAGGTCTTTCCCAACCAAACTATCTAATCCATTATTTCATGCTCATCATTTCATTATTTTCTCCACTGTGTTTATTGTTATTTGATGTTTTACTTTTATTTGTTCATATATTTAGTTATTCGTGTCCTGTTTCTGCTATATGTTTATGACTTCAGGGAGTTTTTCTGAGTTTCTCACTGTTACATTTTCAATATTCAGAACAGTATCTGGCACATAGCAGATGTTGAGTAATTGTTGAATAAATAAAAGAAGAATGCATTTCTCCCAAGTTTGTTCTATGAAAGAGGGTAAGCATACCTAGGTTTCTGTGATGGAGTTAGCACAGAGTGAGGATCAAATACTTCATAGTATTTCATAATATTTAATTCCTCTTTGCTATTCCTGGGATCCACAAACAACCATGGTAAACTGACTACCTGAATGTCATAGGCTTTTAACGTTTTCTATTATGCTCAAGCACCCAAAGCCCTATTGATGGGAAGCTATCAGACATGTCTAGACACAAGCATCCTACCCTTTTCTTTTCTCTGGGATCATTGTGGGGAACTCTCTCTGGCGTGGGGCTCACTGACTCAAGCAAGCCAAATAACCTGAAATTGCTCAGAGATTCACAAACATGCCCCACTCCTAGTCATCACAAATACATTTATTTCACCCTCCCAATTCATGCAGCTGTCACTCTTGGTTATTTGCCATGCTAGTGGAGTCAGAGAGGCCTTACCCAAAGACAGTGCTGTAAGGAAGATAGGACAATCTTCAATAGACCCTAATTCCCATTTCTGGTTGGAGAAACTGAGGACCAAGGACAGTAAGTGATATTTCCTAGAAGTATCTGGAATAGAATTATGATTCCTCATCTCAGGTCCAGAATCAGGAGCTCATTTGTGCTTTCTCCAAATACAGTCCTGTGTTCTCAGGAATATTTTATGGGGAGTGGTCATCTGAGGTAGGAGATCCCCGGTGGGGTGTGTGGCTTGAAGAAACACATTTGAAATGTTTATTAAAGAGAAATTGAGTGAAACTTGTCTTGAGGTGGAGACATCCCAGAAGTTAGAGTGGGGATGCATATGGAGTGGATGGGTTTAAAAAGTTGAAATACATGGCAATTCATTCTCTTCCATGTTCATTTTTTTTCATTTTCAAGAAAGAAAGGTAAGCAAGAGTAAAGTCAGGCAGGCAGCATGCAGTCAGGAAGTGAGAAGGAAGAAACATCCCTATATATTTTGTTATTTAGTTGTTCATTTTAGTTGCTCCCCTCAGTCCTAGGTTGTGAACCAGTGTCCTTGGGCTGTAGGTGGGCTGTACACCAGGCATAGGCTTAGCCTCTGAACCACCAGGGCTCACTTCCTCAACATGTCTGATAGATACACCTAATAATAATTTCCATTTGCATAATGATAACTTTTAAAGGATTTTGTGTACCTAGTTTTATCATTTCAACATCAAACCAGTATTGTGGGGGCCCTTGTTATATATTACCACGTATTTCTGTATTCCTTTTATTGAAAAGTAATCAACATACTTTGTTATTGTAATGTGTGTCTTCGCCACTTCAGGCCTTGATCGTTGATCACTGTCTCTTCAGCCCCTACCCCAATGCCTTGCATTTAATAGGTAATCAGTAAACATTTGTTGAATTACAGAATGCAATACTCTCTTAGAGATATGCACACTCTGGACCAGAAAGAAGAAATGTGTTGACAAAGATCTAATATAATCAAACTGGCAGAGTCAAGATTCCCACCTAGGTCTCCTGAATTTCAGTCAGGTCACTGCTCAATTTGCCATTGGCTATACTGGTAATTATATGAACAAAAATAATAATTGCTACCATTTGTTATTGTGCTTCCAGGCAAGGACATTATCTGATATAGAACTTTACAGGTGATCCCTTAACCTGGAGCACCTTTCTCTAACTGTCTTGCTTCACTCCTCATTATTTAAGAGAATATCAGGGACTGTTTAGGAGGTCTTCCTTTATCCCATCTATGTAGGATAAGATCACCTTTGTATTTGTGCAAACCTGTCTTAATATCTGTATTGACATTATCTTTCTCACCTACTTACACCTGAGACTCTTGAGAGTGAGGACCTTGTTTTCTTTATCGCAAAGAAATCTTATTATCAGTATTTTTTCATGCATCAGTACATGATTGAATTTTTGCAGTCACTCATTGGGAAAGGTAGCAGGGATTAAGGTAATGAGTGTCGTACTTTAGTATTCATTAGACTACATGAGATGCTTATTAAACATATGGATTCTTAGTTTCTCTCCCCTTACTACCACACCCAGAGAGATTCAAATTTGATGTGTATGGGGTATAGACAGAAGTTGGCATATTTTTAATGCTAGTTGTATTGTTTCTTTTGTTTACATTGTCCCAGTCACCTTAGGATATTTAGTTCCCATCTCAGTCTGTGAGTATTTCACCCCCACCAGAATCCTAGTGCCCTTTTACCATTACCTTGTTACTTTCTTCCTACCCTCCCCTTTCTCACTCTTCTGGTGATCACAGTCTTGTATCCTGAGAATTTTGCTTGTGTTTGTCTGTGCCTGTGTGTTTTTTATAATTTATACATGAGTGAAACCATCCTGTACTTCTCTTTTACTTTTGACTCATTTTGCTTAACTTGAACCCTCTAGATCCATCCAGATTGTTGAAAGGGACATGATTTTATTATATATATATATATATATATGTATATATATACATATACATGTCTGTATATGTATATATATTACAACTTCTTCATTCAGTCATCTATTGATAGCCCTCTAGGTTGTTTCCATGTCTTTGCTAGTGTGAATTGTACTGCTATGAACATAGGGGTGAAGTTATTTTTTTCTGCTTAGACATTTTGTGTTCTCTGGGTATATGTCTAAAAGTGAATCAAATGTCAGTTCCATCATTTTTTTTTTGAGGAATCTCCATACTATTTTGCAAAGAGGTTAAAATAATTTATATTCCCACCAACAATGTAGGATTGTTCTTTTTTCTCCATACCTGCTCCAACATCTGTTGTTTCTAGAATTTTTGAAATGGATCATTCTCACTGGTGTGAGGTGATATTTCATTGTGGTTTTTATTTGCCTTCTATTCCTATTTTGTCAAGGGTTTCTATCATGTGTAAGTGTTGAGTGTTGTCAAAGTTTACTTCTACATTTACTGAAATGATCATATGATTTTTTATGTTTCTTTTGCTGCTGTGATGTTGATTGATTTGCATATGTTATCCAATTCTTGTATATCAGGAATAAATCCCATTTGATCATGTTGTATAATTTTTACAACGTGCTTCTGAATTTGGTGTGTCAAGATTTTGTTGAGGATATTTGTGTCTATATTCATCAGTGATATTGGTCTATAATTTTTCTTTTGGTTCTATGTCTAATTTTAGAGTCAGGGCAATATTGGCCTCATAGAAGGTATTTGAGTTTTCCCTCTTTGATTTTGTGGAAAATTTTAAGTAGAATGGAGACTGTTTTTTTCTTTGAATGTTTGTTAGAATTTAGTAGTGAAGCTATCAGGTCTTGGGTTCTTGTTTTTGAGGAGATTTTTCATTACTGCCTCAATTTCTTTGCTTGTAATTGGTGTGTTCAAGGTAACTATGTCTTCCAGTTTCAATTTTCGTGTTCTAGAAATCTATTTATTCATAACTGAATATTTTTTGGCATATAGGTATTCATAATAGACTCTCATCATCCTTTGTATTTCTTTCATATCTATCTGTTATGTTATCTCCCTACTTTTCTTCATGAGTCTAACTAGGGGTATATAATTTTTCTTTATTTTTTTAAAGAACACACTCTTGGAAATACTGATGTTTTGGATGCTCTTTTTATTTTCAATTTTATTTCTGTTCTTATTTATATTCTTTCTTTTCTTCTTCCAATTTTGATTGTGCTTCAATTTCTAGTTCCTTGGGGGTGTGGTTGGATATTTAATTTGGGCTATATTTCGTTTTTATGTGCACTTATATGACTATCACATTTCCTCTCAGAACTGTTTTCGCTTCACCCCACATGTTCTGATAACTTGTCTCTTCATTTTCATTTGTTTTCAGATAAAACTCAATTTTTTTCAATGATCAAGGAGTTGATCAGGAAATTGTTGCTCAATTTCCCATCTTTGTCATTCTTCCAGTTTTGTTCTTCTGGTTCATTTCTAGTTTCAACCTCCTGTCTTTAGAGAAATGTTTTCTGTAATTTCAAGCCCTCCTCAGTGAGAAAGGGTTTGTGTCAGGTCAGCATATGGGGGCTACTGGTTCTAGTCACCAGCAAGACCACATTTGTCTATGAGTCTGGCTAGATTTGCCCCTGGCTTTCATCCTAAATTTGTATTAATATCTGATACGAGTTCTTTGTAGACCTAATATCGATAAGTCCTGTTTTTTGATCCATTCAGCTACTCTTTGTCTTTTAATCGGTGACTCAGTCCATTCACATTCAGGCTGATAATTGATATACAGGGACTTGTAGTTGTCATTTTAGCTTTGTTTGCTATGTCTGCTACTTCATTTTCCATTTGATTTTTTTTTTTTTTTTTTGCTTTTGCCTCAGGTTGGTTTCGGTGTAGATTCTTTCAGTTTTATCTTCCTCCCTGTGTACATCTTTAGTATTAGGTTTTGTGGCTGCCATGTGTATTGTCTCTAGCTTTAATGGTCTGTTATAATCCTTTATAAGCTTGCACCCTGTCATATTTATATTTTCATATAGATTCCATGCTTTTCTTTCTCCCTTTAGTGCTTGTTTCTTCTCTCCTATTTGTCTTGTCTTTGCTTCTGCTTTTGTTTTACCGTTTATCACCATTCTTGGGGTTTGATGACTCTTTGTTTTCATTTTCCCTGCTGTAAAACTTTTCAGGATTTCTCAAAAGATAGACTTGAAGATTGAAAAAATCCATTTACTTTTGTTTTTCATTAGAGACATTTCTACATCACATTCAAATGATTATTTTGCAGGGTATTCTTGGTTTATAGTTTTTGTCTTTATTTATTTTGAATACGTCATTCCATTCTTTGCTGGACTGTAGGGTTTTTGCTGAGAAGTTTTATGATAGCCTGATGGATGTGCCCTTGTATATTATGTGTTTCCCTCTTCTGTAGCAGCCTTCAGTAATCTTTATTTATCAATGTTTTTTGCCTGTTTTACTGTGATGTATCTGGGAGCAGGTTGTTTTTATTTAAAAGTTGTATTATTCTGTCTGCTTTCGGAATTTAATTTTTGGCAGATGTAGAAGTTCTATGCTATTATTTCTTTAAATAGGTTTTTTTTTTTTTTGTTATTCCTTCCCTGTCCTTCCAGTTACCTATTGTCCTTAAGTTTGTTCTTCTCAAGTGTCTGATATTTTGTACAGTTTTTCTTCATTTTCTTCCATTTTGTTTCTTTCTCCTATTCTGTGTCACCTCTGGGATCTTGTCTTCAATTTCTGAGATTCATTGCTCCTCAACATTTATTCTATTTATAGGACCTTCCGTGTTTGTCTTCACTTTATTAACTGTGGTTTTAGCATAATGATTTATTATTATTTCTTTTGTTTATTTACAAAGCCATAGTAATTTTAAGATAATGAATGTGCAGAGCATTCTGATCTTGGAAATTAAGCAGGGTCAGATCTGATTACTAATTTGATGGAAGTCTGTATTTTTTATCTCTAACATTCCTGCTAGAAATCTCTTCCTGGCCTTAATATCCTTGGTGAAGTATTCTCTTTGATCCGTCTCTTATTTTCTGAGGACTTCCAAATTCCTTTGGGTAGTTACATGTGTCTTCTGCATCTTGATCACGTTTTTTTTAAAGAACCTACTATTTTAATGTTTTTTTAAATTAGTTAGGCTGTCCTAATCAGTATCAGTGGAATTCTTCTCTGGGGGGAAAGTGGCATCTTCTCTTTGCACCATTCCCATTTTGGGAGGGAGTTGACTTAAATTTTAGCATGAATTTCTTCTCTGCCTTGATATTGGCACTGTGGCCTTTCCTTTTTTTCTCCTGGTTTCTGCCTTTATGATGATGTTGGGACCCGGTGTGCCTGGAGCCAGTCACTTGACTTTGATGGGGCTGGGGCTGTTTCAGCTCTCTGGAATGCCCTAGTGTGAGTCACTGATACTATTTCAAGTAGTTCCAGCAGGTATCATTGAGGGAGAGGCTGTTTCTTTCTTGAAACTGCTGATAGCGAGCTCTCCAGTGGAGGGAAAATGTCCACAGGCAGCTTCAAAGTTGAGCTCTGCGGAGCACAGAGGTGTCAGGCATCTTCTTGTTAATTGTGAGCATAGGTGTCTCCTTCACTGCACTTCTCTAACTTAGAAAATTCACAGTCATCGCAAGTACACTCTGCCAAACACAGAAAAGGAAGCTTCTTATTGATGGTGGGAGTAGAGCAGGGTTCTCCCTCTCTGCAGTTCTCCCTCTCTGCAGCTTTCCAGTGGCCAGGAGTTTGTATATTTTATGTGCCCCCATTGATACTGATGTAGGTGATCCTTAGATTATAACTTGAGGACCCCTTGACTATAATATAAATGTGAGTTATGTTATCCATAAAAAACAGAGGAGAGGTTCAGTGACAACTTTGCCTAGTGGTGCAATGCAGAGCTGTGAATTTCAGGGTTTATCTATAAGACCCACTGCTCTAGACATTCATGAGAGTCTCAGGGTGACTGTTGCCAATATTCTTTCCTCTGTGAAACATTATGATGTGGTAGACAGCATATTGGTCTGGAAGTGAGGAGTTCTGAGTGAAGCATGAATCTTGCCATCATTGATACTTAGTTGTTTATCTTTAGTATGGATAACTATTGACATTCTTATCTAGTACCTACCAACAGAACTGTCTTGAAAACTGATGAAATAAAATAGATTATGGCTTAGCCATTTTAATTGTGTTTCTATAAACATAGGGATGCAAGTACATTTTCTTTTTAATGTTTTTATATCACAATGCAAATGCCCATGGACACATGACTGAATAAAGGCATTGTCTAGTCAATGGAATTCTAGTTATCTATTACAAATATGAAATTGTGTCTTTTGTAAAAACCTGAGTGCATCTTTAAGTGATTATACTAAGCAAAATAAGCCAGAAGGCAAAAGAAAAGTGCCAGATGCTTTGACTCATTTGTAGAATATGAAGAAACCAAAAAAAAAAAAAAAAAGTAACAAGACACAACAAATCTCACAGGGTGCAAGACTGTGGTTACCAGAATAAGAGGGTTTGTGGAAAGAGGTGGTAACTTAGGGTTACCTAAGAGTAAAGGGTTCAAAGAGTAAAAATAAAAGTGGTAATGGTCACTTGAACTCTAGTAATGAGTGTGGTGTGATATAAGCATAGACCTAGGTGTGAATCTATTATACTGAAAATCATACAGTAATACAAATAATAAAAAGAAAGAAGAAAGGAAGAAAGGACTTAACGGAGGGAGGGAGGGGGGGAAGGGAGGAAAGGAAGGAAGAGAAGAGAAGGAAGAAAGAAAGAAAAAAAATAGAAATAAAGAAGGAAATAAGGGGAATCATGAGAGAAGCAAAGAAAGGAAGAAAGCAAACAGCAAGCAGATTAAGAAGCTAGCACAGTCCCTAAAAGTGAAAAGCATAAAGCTGTAAAATTCTAGCTCTGCTGCTTAATTATTGAACCTCTTTTATGGACCTCAATTTCTCTGTTTGTCAAATAATTTGAAGTTATATTAACAATGGTTTCCAAAATTCATTAAATTTAGTGTTGTGGGCTTTGGAACAAGGTACAATGTTAGGTTTAACATAAGGATTTTTAAATAGGTCATCATCTTGTGTAGTGTTGGCAACTAGTCTTGGTTTGATGAAAATCTCCACTTTTCCTCTCCTTGATCTTTGAACTTGTTCTCCATCTATCTGTGGATTATACATTTTTAAGTAAGACAAAAAGGGAGCTTTTCAAGACAGGACAATGGGCAATTTAATTGTTAAGATGTGGCATATCCTCTATTATTGTCTTGATTCCCTTTTGAGTCATTTCTTATAGAAGATTAACTGGTTATTAATAAAAGGCCTCCCAGGAGGTTTGCTTTGCTAGCTGCATTTAATGCTAAGTTTGATATTAATTCAGGGAAGAGGATAAGGAGCAATATCTGGACAGAGTGGGTAGCTTCTTTGTAATTTAAAATAAAATTTATAGCTACAAACCGACAATGGCTTAGAGAGCCATCACAGAGTCAGCAAAATTGAACTTTGTGGAGCAACACTCATAAAAGAACTTTCAAAGGAACAGAAAAACTAAAAAATTAAGACAAAGGTCAGTATTCCCATGATACATTCCTTGAAATTATGACATTGCTACGTAATACTACATACTACATAATTACATACATGCTACATACTACCTACTACATAAAACTCCATAATTGCTACATAATAATGGTCAAAATTAAATTTCTATAGTGCTTGCCCTGTACCAGGCAAATATCAATATATGTCAAAGCCTTTGAAACCTCTTAATAACATAAGGAGTAAGTCCTATCATCACTTTCATTTTTAGTTAAAGAATGAAATCCACAGAGAGATCAAGTGACTTGATCAAGGTCATGTAAACGTTATGTAATGGGATCGAGATTTAAATTTAGGATGTCTGGTTCTAGAATATGTGATATTGCCACTTGCTAGACTGGCTGTCAGTTTGGGGTAAAATTTCTCAGGAAGCAGGGAGATGGCATATCTTTATTTTAGTGTACTTTTATTCCTGATAAGATACAGGTTTCTTCCATCACCTTTCTATTGAAATTGATAAAGCAATAAATTCAGAACTAGCATTTCCTGTCTATCTCTCACTCTTCTCCATGCATATAACATTAGCCAAACAAGTTTGTCTGATGTTTATATAATTATTTGGAGGAATTTATTTTATTTACATTCTCGAACTGCAGCAGTTTTAACTTCCAGCCGTATATAACATTTCCATATATATTTCTCATGTGGTCTTCAGTTCTGTGGAGTAACCTTGACATGAATTATTATCATCACTTTCCAGGAAGGAAAATTGAAGTCCAGAGAAGGTAAAAGACTTTCCCAAGGCCACACAGTAAGTCGACAGAAGAACTTAGGTCATTAAGCCAGCCCACATATACTTATTGAATATCTATTAGGTATCAGGCATTTTTCTAGGGATCATTCTAAACCTGTCTAACTCCAACCTTGGAATTCTTGATAATATACCACTCTTTCTTTGAAAGCAGAATGTTAACCTAGGTTCCGTAAGTGAAACAGAGAATAAGTGTTTTGGAACCCCCATAATGCACTATATTAGGAAATATTTGTGTTGTCTTATTGAATTATTCTACTAATTCTGAACATTTGGTATCTGTATTAGATTTAAAGTGAGAAATTAGAGTAAGGCAGACCCCAGTTTAAGGTGGCTTGCTTTTTCTTCTCTAGAGTTCTGTGTCAGGCTTGGGCCGAAACATTAGAATTTCCCTCTGGCAGACTGCTGAAAGCATTCTTTCACCCAATATGAACACATCATTTCATTTTTCCCTTGCCGCTGCCGTGGATCTCTCCCACAGAACCATATGCAAGCAGAAAACAGGCTAATGAGGGAGAAAATAAATGAAACTCAGACTGTATTGGGGTTGCCCAGTTCTGTTAATGCTCAATGTTCCCTTCCAGTTCAGGTCACATGTATTCTGATGCTCTACTTGCAGCTCCAGTTGCTGCTTCTCATTCCACAAGCTGAGCTGGCTTCATTCAGAGGAAGAAGGATTGAGAAAGGCAAGAGGGTGTGTGAAAGGGAAGTCTTCTCAGAACCAGATCATATCTTTTAAAGGAATTGAGTTTAATTCTGAGACAGCATCTCCTGTTACCTTGTGGGGAGGGCTTAAGGGTCACTTTCCTGCTGACTTTTTCTCTAGTGGTGGGCAGGCTTCAGTGGGTGACAAATTACACTATTCAGGAAATGACATGCCTAAAATCAGCCTACTTGCTTGCCTTAATTCACAAGCAAGACAGTTTCTCATGTTGGGCCATTACTTACCTCTCAGTCCTGGGACTTTACTGTGATAAAGTTTAAGAATAATTGTGGAATCATGTAACTATATGATCAAGATAAGCAGCTAGCATCGTTTTGTCTGCCACATGTCTCATAATGTAGTTATTGTTGACTATTCAGATCTACAAGTCTTTTATCTGATTATAAATATATTTTAGGAAAAAGATTCCCTCTGAGTAATCCAATGGCCTCCAGGTATCTAATGCCTTTAATGCATCTGTCTTGATTCTGCCTACCTTCATGTAGTATAATTTCTCTTCAGGAACACAGAAAGAGAACTATAAGGAGATATTAGTATTACCCAAGAGACTTTGCAAAAAATGTAATTGATTGTTATTTCTATCTTATCTAACTGCCACATTTGAAAAATAAACTAAGTTCCTTTAGGATAAGGTGATTTGACAAAAATTACACAGCTCAGAAGCGACAGCTCCAGATGCCAGCCCCAGCTTTTTGGAGCAATTAATCATTGTATTCTTTTCACTGTGCTTACTGGTTTTTTTACTATTTTGCCAAGAGCTTGTAACTGTCTGATAAATATCTACAGTCATGTGCATGTACAGTCACTCCATTGCTTGACGTTCTCTTCCTTAATCTAAATCAAGAAATTAAAAGTATCTTTAATCTCATCAGCTCCAATTGTTTCTAATATTTATTAGAAATGTCTGTAAGTTATTTCTAATTATTCATCTCTTCCAGTTCTCCGAGAAGGAGTTGTGTTCTATTGTAACAGAAATATGCACAGTGGGTTATAAAAAGAAATGGTCTAGGATACTTTCATCTTCCTAATTAGAATGCAGTGCTGGTGAAAAAATGGGAGTTATTTTCTTTTCCCAGAAAACAAAATTTCAGCATAATAGAATTCCTGTTTAATTTAAGCAAACAAAATAGACCATTTTCTTGGCTATAATGGTAATAATCACTTATTGAGCACTAGAAATGTATGCAGAACTATCTAAGTTATTTTTAAGCATCATAATTTTTAATCCTTATACTGACACATCACTTTATAAATGAGTAAAACAAAGCTCAGGGAGGTTAAGTGACTGGCAAGGATTATTATCATTAAAATTACCATCTTACCAGAAGTAATATATAAGTTTAATGCATCCTCATTAAAATCTCACAGTCTTATTTCCAGGAAACAGAAAAAAACTTAAAATTTGTATGGAACACTCTAGACCCCAAATAACAAAACAACCATTAGTAAAGAAGAATGACTGGAATAATTAAACTTTCAGGCTTTGAACTATATTGCAAAGTAACAGTGATCAAAATAGTATGGTACTGGAATAATAACAGAGGCACAGATCAATGGAATAGAATTGGACCACCAGAAACTGACCCACTCACATAGTCAATGAATCTACAACAACAGAGTCAAAAGTATTCAGTGGAAAAAAGAAAGCCTCTTCAACAAATGGTGTTGAGAATACTGGACAACCACATGGAAAGGAATGAAGCTAGACCACTCTCTAACACCCTTTACAAAAATTAACTCAAAATGTATTAAAGACTTGGACATGAGACCCAAAACCATAAAGCTCTTAGAAGGCAACATAGGAAAGTCTTTCTGTGACATCAATTGTAGAGAAGCCTTTGGGTACTCAATTCCACCATCAAGGAAGCAAAAAGAAAAATAACTGGGACTACATCAATGAGTCAAAGGGAACTTCTGCACAACAAAATAAAAACATCACCAAAGTCAAAATGAAGCCTACTAACTGGGAGAAAATATTTGCATTTGATATTTCTGATAGAAACTTATTATCTAAAATATACAAAGAATTCATAAAATTCAACAACAGAAGAACTGGCAATCCAATCAAAAATGGGCAGAGGAATTGGAGAGACACTTTCCTGAAATGGATATACAGATGACCAACAGTCACCTGAAAATAAGTTCATATTCACTATCAGGGAAATGCAAATTAAAACAACAATTACATATCACCTTACCTGAAGGACTGGTTATTCTCCATAAGACTGGAAACAAGAAATGCTAGTGAGGATGTGGAGAAAAGGGAACACTTTTATACTGTTGGTGGGAGTGCAAATCGGTACAGACCCTATGGAAAACTGGAGATCCCTCAAAAAACTGAAGATGGAAATTCCATATGATCCCCTCATTTCACTTCTGGGCATCTATCCAAGGGCTACAAAAGCACTCATCCACAGAGATGTATGCATCTCCATGCTTATTGCAGTTCTATTCACTATAGCTAAGAACTGGAAATTACTTACGTGCCCAACATCAGATGAATGGATAAAGAACATGTGGTACATATATACAATGGAATACTACTATACAGGCCTTAGAAGAGATGAAACTCTGTCATTTGAATCAACATGGATGGTACTAGAGGGGATTATGCTAAGTGAAATAAGTCAAAAGAAGAAAGATGGGTACCAGACGACCTCACTCATAGGTGGAATGTGCATAGACAGAGCAGACGAGCAGAGGAAACGTAACCAACTCTAACATTTGCAAGAGAACTGGGGTTACCAAAATGGAATGGGGCAGCAGAGGCAAATGGTGGCATTGCCCACTGAACAGTGGGGAAGAACACTTGGTGATTTGGCTGAGGGCATGGTGTGCTGAAATGTATCTAAGAAGTGGGGAACCTATACATAGGAAATTATTTTAATGTACAGAATAATTGCAATAAAACACATTAAAAATTACAATAGTTGCACTAATGAATATAGTAAAGGTACTCAACAATAGACTAGAATAAGCCTCCAGTCATATCAGTGAGCTAGGTAACAGGATAATAGAATGCATACAATAGAATAGACCATACAAATAACAAATAATTAAATGAAAAAGTCATATGAGAGTTATGGAATAACATGAAGTAGGACAACATTTGCATCTTCAGGTTCCCGGAAAGAGAAGAGAGATAGAAAAGGGAAAAAAATAACTTAATAAAATAAACAATAGCTTAAAATTTTCCTAACCTGAAGGAAGCGAACTGTCTCCAGGCAGAAGTCTCTCATGACCATATAACAAATGATTGCCTCTGCTAGATATCCTGAGGCAGAAGGAGTAGTAGCTAATGTTTACCGTCTTTCCTTGTTTTGCATAATTGTATTATCTCATTGTAACCCAGCCCTATAAAATAAATCAAAGTGTCAGAACCCCCACAAGAGCAAGCCTTAGACCAGGGATTAAATCAGATATCAGGACAGTGAATTGCTTCTGGAGCCACCACCCAGTCTTGGAATACATGCAATCATCCAGATCTATAAGGAAAGCCAGTAGACAAATCTGACATGTGAGATGTGTCTCATGCGTAATATGTGACAAGGACAGACCCTCCACTAAGAAACAAAGGAATAACACAAGTTGAAGAAGACCACCAAAAACTTCAAAGGACAATGTCACCTTGCCCAATCAAGAACTGAAACCTGGTCTGCCGACCCTCTCTCCATCCCCTTTCCTCATCATCTAGGTTTTTTCCTTAAAAACCCAGGCCGCTGGAATGGCGGACTGAGTCTGGACCTCCCTTGTTGGCTCCATTCCTTTACTCTCCAATTAAATCTCTGCTTGCTCACTCACCTAATTTTATCATGAATTCTTTGGCGACCCGAACCCCACATGCTGGTGCTGAAACCTGGGATATTGGGCTATTAGTTCCACATTTGGGGCTCCCTCACCCCTCCCAGAAAGCCCCTGGGCTGGCCCTGGTCTCCAATGAGCCACTGGGTTGCTCAAGGAATCTCCCAGTTAAGGCCTGAGTTGAGACTCTGTGCTCTTCCCACCCACGTAACGCCATCCTGCCGCTGCATCTCTGATGTGCACACCACAACAATCATTAATTGAATGGGTGAGTCTTTGGTTCTTGACCTTGCCTCTCTCTTTTTGAGAATTTCGTTCGGAATCCCTCTGATCCCACTACCGACCCCGGGTCAATATCCTGAAAAATTTGAGAGCTCAGTCAAAATTCTCCACGGCCAGAATGGTGACTTCCTGAGGCGATGCCTTTGACAAGTCGTATTCTCTCCTCTCTAAACTCCCAGGGGCAACAGGGATGCCTACCTTTCCACTGGAGTTTTTTGCTGGTCTTTACAACTGGCTTCACCCTTTTCCACCTTACGGACCTCATTTGCTAAAATCATGGGAAATACAAAATCTCTCCCTCCAAAGGACTCCCTTCTCAGATGCCTGAGCCCTAACCTCGCTAAGCTCCATTTGGAGGGAGACATTAAACCAAAAAAGCTCGTATCCCTTTCCACTGTGGCCTGGCCCCAAAACCCCTTTAACAACCAGGGATGGTGGCTTAAACATGGCACATTTGACCTCCAAATTTTCACTGACTTATGTAACTTTATTAGACTCAATGGCAAATGGTCAGAAGTTCCCTATATACAGGCTTTCTGGACACTCTGGTCTCACCCGTCTCTATGTCAACCAGTTACTTCATTTCAGATTTTACTGTTTAATGAAAAAAAAATCTCAAATCTCCAGAGGGCACCTCGGATCTATACAGTCCTCCTGCTTCTGTAGACAACCTTTCTTCTTTTGATCCTGCTGACTACCCCCTCATGCTGAAAACCACCATCTGCTTCCTCCTCTTCTCAGGCTTCTGCTCCCCAACTCTTTGCTTCCCCTTTCCCCCAGGTGTCCACTCCACAGCCTCTCCTTCATTCACCCTCTCATACTCCCTCTACCACGGCCCCCTCCTCCTCTACCTCCTCACTCCTTGTTAAGCCACATCCCCAGCCAGTCCAGCCCATTCTTTACCCTACCACACCTTCAACAAAACCAAACCCGCTCCAGCCCCCTCCCCTCCCCATACTGGATCAAAGTGTCCCACTGTTCACAGTTCTAATTCCTCCTCCCCTTCTGGACTTTACCCTCTATGGGAAGTAGCAGGACAGGAAGGTGCCATGAATGTCCATGTTCCTTTCTCCTTTTCAGACCTGGGTCAAATTGAAAAATGTTTGGTTTCTTTCTCTGAAGACTCCACTAAATTCTCAAAGGAATTTAAATATATGACCTTGGCTTATGATCTAACCTATCAGGACGTGCCCATCATTCTCACCATTACTACCACCCCTGAGGAAAAGGCCTGTATTTGGGTTGAAGCCATAGCACATGCTGACAAACTTTTTGCTGAAAAGCACGATAGTGAGAGACTGCCTGAACTCCATGGGCTGGACGGTAGTAACGCTGTACCCACAGTCAACCCCAACTGAAACTACCAGGAGAGGTCCCCAGACCGGTTAAAAAGGGATCATTTCCTTACCTGTTTAATAGGGGGAAGAACAGGGCAGGACTTAAGGCAGTGAACTATAACAAAATTTCAGAAATTACCCAGGGTCTGGATGAAAATCCAACGGCCTTCCTAAATCAGAGGCTATCACTAAATATACCAATATAGATCCAACCTCCCAAGAAGGAACTCTTTTCTTCCACACCCATTTTATTACCCCAAACATTAACAAGAAATTGCAAAAAATAGAACAAGGCCCACAGTCTCCTCAGTGAGATTTAATTCAAGTGGCCTTTAAGACCTGCAATGGCAGGCAGGAGGAGAGAGAAGGAAAAGGCCAGAGAAAGGACAAGACAAGAGAGGGAGAATGCCAGATGCTTGCTCCTCCCCACTGCTTTAAAACCCATCACTACTTTAAAAGCTGGACAGGGTCAAGGGTAACGGAATTCCATCTGGTCCCCGCTTTAGATGTGGAAAGGAGGGAAATTGGGCCAAGCTCTGCCTGCAGCTCTGACCTCCTCCAGGCCCTTGCTCTCTCTGCTATCAGTAGGGACATTGGAAGATGGACTGCCCAACGGCTTCTAACCGAGGGACACATCTGCCTCCATCAGTCCCCCCACAGGCACCGGCACCCGTGCCTCCGGGACTCTCAGTCTCTGAGCTCCTTGGCCTAGCCACCAACAACTGATGGGCCCAGGTTCTGAAACTACCCCGACTTTGACCATCGCTACTGCAGAACCCAGGGTAAAATTGGAAGTGGCAGGTAAGCCCATTTATTTTATTTTGGACACGGGTGCCACCTACTTGATCTTGCCTGAATTCTCGGGTCTCCTTTCCTCCTCCATTGCAGTAGTAGGAATAGATGAGAAAAACACTCATTCTTTCAAAACTCTGCCTCTCCCATGTAGGCTAGAAAACCAAATATTCACCCACTCCTTCTTAGTACTGCCTAGCTTCCCAACGCCTTTATTAGGCCGAGACATCCTTACTAAACTGGGTGTATCAACCCTCCTCCTGGGGATCCATAACAATATCCCTACCCAGCCTCAAACTGTCCTGCTCCTTGCTGTAAGGAATACAATCTCCTCTCCTCCTGTCCTTTCTACCCCTACCTGGCTATCCCAAATAGACCCTAAAGTATGGGACACTTCTCAGCCCTCAGTAGCATCACATCACACCCCAGTCCAGGTAACTCTTAAAAACTCAAGGCAGTTCCCCAATTGGGCCCGATGTCTCCTCATGCTCCAGGCCTCCCACAGACTAAAACCCATCATAGACAGACTCCTCTCAGCTAGACTACTGAGGGAAGCTACTTCTCCAGCTAACACCTGTACCCTGGCAGTCAAGAAGCCTAACGGCTCTTATCATCGGGTCCAAGATCTCCCGGCAATTTATGAGGCCACTATCCCTATCACCCCTATAGTACCTAACCCATACTCCATTCTCAAAGCAAATAAAGCCAACCACTTCTCATTATAGATCTAAAGGATGCTTTCTATACCATCCCTCTCAGCCCTCACTCCCAGCATCTCTTTGCTTTCACTTGGACTGACCCAATTACTCAGGTCACCAAATAGCTTACTAGGACTGTCCTACCCCAAGGATTTAGAGACAGTCCTCATGTTTTTGGTCAAACATTGGCTTCTGACCTAGTAGGGCTAAACCTTAGACCCAATACTCTCCTACGGTACGTTGATGACGTGTTCCTTTGCAGTCTTTCGGGAATTTTGTCCTAGCAGTAGCTCCTTACATTCCTCTAAGAAAAGGGATATAGGGTATCCAAAAGTAAGGGACAATTTTCCCAACCTCAGGTCACCTACTTATGTTTCTCACTCTCTCCCACTGAAAAAGGTATCACTTCCCAAAGACGAGACTTAATACTCAATATTCCTCTCCCACATACCAAGCAGGATCTCTTAGGAGTAGCTAATTTCTTCTGTACTTCGATTCCAAATTTTGGCCCTATCGCTAAGGAGCTGTACAAAGCCACCTCAGGAGAACTTCATGAGCCATTAGACAACCCAGCTGCCATAACATACGCCTTCGAAAGATTAAATGGTGCTCTCACTCAGGCCCCTGCTCTAGCACTCCCAGACCCTAGAAAACTTTTCACGCTGTACACAGGTACCTGGGATGGGTTTGCCTTGGGGATTCTCACTCAGACCTATGGCCCAGACCCATGGGTCATTGCTTATTTTTCTAAGTCCCTTGACTCTCCCTTCCTCAGTTGTCCAGCTTGTTTGAGGGCTCTGGCATCCGCAGCCCTACTCATACAAGAGGCCCTCAAACTCATTCCCTACGCCCATCTCAAAGTACTTTCTCCTCACAACCTCACATCCTTACTAACCCACCAGGCTATCACGAGTGCATCTCCCTCCCGGTTTCAAACCCTACATGCACAACTCCTTCTTAACCCACAGGTTCACATCGCACATATACCTAATACCCCTAACCCGACAGTCTCCTTACGACCCAACTAACTACCAAACAAACTCCTCCATCCAAACCACACGATTGGACATAATTGAAAGCTTCTTACACCCATTCCCTAATATTAAGGACACCCCTCTCCCACCACCAGATACTAACTGGTTTATTGATGGAAGTGCTTTTGAAGACCCACTAAAACAGACTGGGAATGCCATTGTGTCGCCACAGTCAATAGTCAAGTCTGGCCCCCTCCCACCTGGCACCACTTCACAGCAGGCAGAACTCATTGTTCTTACCAGGGCTCTCATATTAGCTAAAAACAAGCCTGCTAACATCTACACCGACTCCAAATATGTCTTCCACATTATTCATTCTCACATCCCTATATGGAGAGAGAGAGGATACCTCACCTCCAAAAAATCACCAATCATTGACAAGACACTCGTTATCAAACTGTTCCAAGCATCCCAAGTAGCAGTCATGCACTGTAAAGGACACCAAACTACTAAGGACCCTATCTCAGAGGGCAACAACAAGGCAGATGCAAAAGC
>RJWH01004278.1:0-113725 GCA_004363575.1 Solenodon paradoxus | reverse complement strand
GAGGAGAGAGAGAGGAGAGAGAGAGGAGAGAGAGAGAGAGAGACAGAGACAGAGACAGAGACATTGAGACAGACAGAGAGAGAGAGAGAGAGAGGAGAGAGAGAGAGAGAGAGAGAGAGAGGAGAGAGAGAGAAGAGAGAGAGAGAGAGAGAGAGAGAGAGAGAGAGAGAGAGAGAGAATCTTGCCTTCACCATCTTTCCCTATTGTGATATCTCCCCATAACAAGAAGTTTAAATATTATTGTAAGTGAAAAAGGAAATGGAAAAGGGAATAGGCTGATAGCAATATTGCGCAAAGGGAAGTAGCACATAGCAAGATTTTTTTTTTTAAAGAATCCATTTTCTTAAACATTTAAGACGAGGATGAACTAGGGTCTAAAATAGGTGGTGGATTTAAAAAAGCCAAGTAGACACAACCAAATCAAGTCTTTGATGGTGAGTTCAGCTTGAGTTAGGAAGCTGGGTGCCACTCCATGTGCTGTGACCACTGACTTCAACTCCCTTTTCAAAAAGATGGAGCTTCATTTCTAGTGTATCTGGTGGGGATGACGTGCATGTCCTCCTTTCCCTCTTCACTAGGATCTGGTGAGGGCTAATTAGACAACACAGGTGACGTGTCTTTAGAACTTGAGAGTGCTAGATAAATAGATGCTTTTGTGAAGTGGCGGTATATGGTTGGTGATGAATAAACAGTAAATCACACTCCAGTTTTGAGGCTGAGCAAGAGAACAGTTTATAGCTCATTGGGGAAAGATTTAAATTTTAATCCAGTCAGTGACAAAACAACTACTAATTTTTCCTAGCATTGTCTTCTCTCGGGGACAATTATACAGGAGTGAGGGGCTCAGAGAAAGCTCTTACTGATGGAAGTTGACTGTTTTATAATTGAGTGAGGGTCACAGGATGATGGTGAGTGTAGAGCTACATGGGTCAAGGAAGGAACTTGAATAGAAACAAGGTAAAAACTCTAACAAATATCTCTAGATTTTACCGAGAGACTAGACTTACACAGGAGTGGTTACATAACCTGCTATTTACCAAAACAATCTGCAGACCCTAGTAAGTTAAATGCCCCCCTAAGAGTGTTGGAAAAGTCCGCCTTTCCGTTCTTCTGATGGATGGAGCTCAGTGCGCAGCAAATAAGGCTGGGTGCCAGGTTAATACTCCACATATTAAGAAAACTTTGGAGAGTGTGCCATTTTATTATTATTTCATCTATCCTCTGTGCAGACTTCCATTTTTCTTGCCTTTCAACTAGATTAAACACTCTAAATCACAGCTTTATTGATAGGAAAGGAAGTATTTGCATTACTCTTGAAAATGCCTTTCCCAAGAGGCCAACTTCACTAAAGTACAAAAAGAAAATGGAGTTTGCCAAGCCAAATAAATTGCCTACTGTGGAAGCCAGACACTTATATCTGGTGGTGACATTAGGTGTCTTCAGTCATAAAACTTCTGCCAAGTCATCAACTCTGAGAATGCAATTATCACCCCAAATCAGCAGGAAAGTAATTTCTAAAGATTTGCTCACCTTGGGTTTTTTAATTGGCCCTCCAGGTTTCAACACCCCATACTTGTTTACAACACAAATAAAATAGATGTCCTCATGCCAGTCCATAATTTTGGTCCTACGATCCATAGAATGGAACCTAGTAACAAATATGATCCACGCAACCTACCATTAAAGAAATATGTGAGCACCTGCTAACTGTCCAATTCTGATGCAGGCAGTCTATGAGACATAGAAAGCAAGATTTTGTGGAAATGGCACTAATCTTGACCAAGATCTGCTAATTGTTTGACAACAGGAAAGTCATTTATTTTCCCTGAAGTTTTATTTCCTTTTCATTAAAATGCAGAGAAGGTGATATACTTGAGTAAGTCTATCAATACAAGTATTGATTGAAAGGTTACTCAGACCAAGGCATTTGAATGGTCTCCAACCTTCCTTGATTCTATGACTTAAGGAGCTTGCAGTCTATCTGAGGATTCAAAATGAAAATGCATGAAACCATCAGCAAGCACTTAAAAACTAAACTGTTTGGTATTGCTGAGAAGTCACCAGATAAAGGAACAGATTAATTAATTAAAAGGAAAAAGAATAAAGTTAGGATGGAATGGGTGTTTCTTACAGGAAGAAGGCTTTAGGTGAGCAGAATTTAAGTAAATGAAGGAGAGAAACTGAACCACACATCCTAAAGGAAAACAAGACATTCGTAGAAATGAAAAAGAAATTTGGGTATGGAGTATTAGAAAACTCCCTGATAGAAAAAAGAGAATGAGAATTAGAGAGAGGGACATTAAGGCTGATGGTGTCTTGAAATTGAGGTTGATAAGACAGACTATAGGCTGATTATAGTTCATTGAACAAAGAGAGGAGCTGATGGAAAGCTGTGTTTGCAGAAAAATCCAAACAGTTGTGAAAATCTAGAAGGCTAGACAATTAGCTCCATTACTCAAACCAGAGTCTAGCATCAAGCAAGGGCTCGCTACATGGAAAGATTGAAGTTAGTCACGTGCTGATAGGAGTTTAGAACAGAGTGAGGGCTGGGGGAAGAAAAAGGTCTCCTCCCTTCGAGACAGCTCATTAGATGTATCAAGCATCATGAAAAATAAAAGCAAAAAAATAATAATAAAAAGAGTGTCAGCACTAAAGCACAACTGAACTCTGAAATGTCACTGTCTTCTCTGATGTTCCTGTGCCTTTTCTCTTTGTGCTGAATCCTCGAGTTGTCATCAACATGTTGTGTCAACAGCTGAGTCAGGCTGCAAGTTGTGGTAATAATATATGATCCGAGTAGTTCCCAGTACAGTGGGGTATAATTATTATTACTCATCGGCCTTGAGGTAGAGAAGTGTGACAAGATGTTCAAAAACAAAGGTCCTTTGGGACTTTTCCTGGGAGCACACCACCTGAGATTGGTTTACTTCGTGTCTCGTGCCCTTACTTCTTTCCTCAAAAGCCTTCTTTACTTTCTCTCTGTTCTCATTCAAGCTTTACCACCATCCTTATGACTCAGCTCTTTCATTGAAAACTGTCCAGAAGAACACAACGAACCAAAATAATGTGCGAGTAGCCATTTGAACTACCAGCAGGAATACACTTCTTTCTTTGCTACTTAATTTTTTCATTTGCATAAGTCCCTAGAACTATATGGATCCAGATTTTTTGTGGGACCCCAAACTGATACAGTAGGGAGTCCTTTTTTGAAAAAAAAAAAAAATATATCATAAAGGTCACCCTGGTAGCCTAACAGATAAAACCACTGGATGCATCCACATAAATCCCAAGGACCTGCATCCCAGGGGTGGGGGAACAACCAAGATAAACAACTAAGTAAAATAAATAATGTTTCTTCCTCCTCTCTCTTTCGTTTCTTTCCTGTCTACACCATTCCTTTAAAAAAAAATGTACTACGCCCAATAAGAGAAGAGTTGATGATCCCTATTAACTAATGCTTCTGAACTCCAAGTCTTCAAACCCTATCTCAATACCTGTAGCTTAGTAAAGTCAATACAGCCAGTTGAATTCATCTGATTTTCAAAATCTATTTCATTCCATATAATTTTTAGTATTTGTTCCCTGTGCTTCCCAAATCTGTATGTCCAATAATACTCAAGTAATTTATTCAGGAATCTCCCCACTTCTCTCTCTTACCCCATCTCCATTTCTACCTATATTTTAATTGAACCTGCTCTCACCTGCTCTAGAATGGTCTGAAAAAGTTCTGATTAAGAGGATATTTTTTCAGTCACCAAACACATTTTCTTACTTCTTTGTAATTGAGAAAATGTCCAGCAAAAAAGCTACCAAAGATTCAGAAAAAAAATAAAATTTTTTTTTTACTGTAATAGTCTACAGAGATTTGTAAAACAGTATTCATTTATGTGTGAGATATATAGTGTGTTCATATAATGCTTAAGCTGTATATGGAAGCTGGGAACCATAGCAATACCTCCATAACTCCACAAGGGTTTAGGGCTTGGGAACTGATTGCCTTAACCATCACTCTTGGTTCGAAGATTAAATGTAACTGAGACTTTATCCACAAGGAATTAACTCTGACATATTTAGGACTTTGTTAGGTGATTTTGGGGTTCCTTGTCATTATCTTTTAACAGGCTCCATTTTTATTTTAGCATCCATATAATTTCCATTGGGAAATTGTAACATTCTTGGGAGAATTTCCAGCTTTATATGCAGGTAACCCATTTTGGAATGGGATTATTTGTATTTTACTGAAATTCTGACCCACTCCTTCCCTAATCTACTTGTCTCTAACCTGTCTTTTTTTTTTTTTTTTAATTCCTTTTAAATCCCTACCTTTTTTGCTTGAACTTTCTGAATTCCTTTCAAACTATTAGCCAGAATGCCACATTATGCATTAAGTCACCTATTTCCATAGACAAAGCTGTGCATCAATGCTTCTCTCACCATAAATACGAAGGCCATTAGGATGTAATTGGCTAAGTACCTGTCGGTTCAACAGAAAAGAGGCTAGTTTCATACTCTGATAATGGTGGTTTTTCATTTTTATTTGTATATTTGTTTATTTTTGTTTAAAGGAACGGTGCAGGCAGGAATGAAGGTGAGTAGGAAGGCAAGTAGGAAAAGGGAGGAGGTAGGAGAATTTTATTTTTATTAGTCTTCATATTGGTTGCTAGCCCCAACCTAGGGCAAGACCCCAAGTCTTTGGAATGTACATGAACCCAACCACAACTCCACCAGGGCGTGCTGTGTTTATAAATGTGAACAGTTGAATATTTAAGAACACTAAAGTCTTTTTACAAAGAGACAAAATAAGGAAACATACACATAATAAATAAAAAAGCAAAAATGCTTAATTTGGTGAAAGAGATTGGGGCCAAAATGGGGTGGAATATATGGTTGACCTGGATATTGATGGAAGGTAGTTGGTAGCTGGCCTCATGTTGAGTGGAGGCAGAAGTTATTTGAATTGTAAGAACATCACTTAAGACATTCAAGTTGGTTTGTTTCATTATTTCTGGAGAAGGTATGTGATATGAAAAGGAGTGAGAGCAAGAAAACGCTCCTCAATTTAGGAATGGATGTATCCACAGGTAAATAAAGTCCATGGCCATTGCTATCACACTAC
This sequence comes from Solenodon paradoxus, assembly GCA_004363575.1. Taxonomy (NCBI): domain Eukaryota; kingdom Metazoa; phylum Chordata; class Mammalia; order Eulipotyphla; family Solenodontidae; genus Solenodon; species Solenodon paradoxus. The sequence goes on along the minus strand of RJWH01004278.1, from coordinate 108,609 downwards.
TGCTCTACTGATCATCCCTATGATAGTGCAGACATCAGCAGAGGGAAAATATCAAATAACTGGAGAGCTGACTCAGTCCTTTCAACACTTTGACACAGTCAGGATTGGAGAGGTTCAAGGACTAGGCTAATAAAGTTTGTCAGAGTTGGAAGAGAACCAACAGGAAGCATGGATTTGCAGATACCATCATGCTTTTACTCTTTGAGGGGATAAGTGAGGCAAGAGTTTGAGTTACGAAGAGTTTGAAATAGGGTCAGGATGTGAGGGTTTATGACATATGAAAGCTGTGTTTTCCTAATTTTCAAATTGAGATGGCAACACGATTTTCAATAGAAGATGAGCATAAGTGGGAGATGTAGAAACATAGGTGGATTTCAGGCAAAATTACATTAATGTGCGCTGAAGTAAAGAAATAATGAGAAGATGTAAGAGACAGAGTTATCACTTGACCTGATCAATCTTACCTATCTCTAGGAAGTTGACTGAGTATAAAAGTAACTTTCTGAGACCAAATTTGTCTTGATATTGTTCTACGTAGAAAGACGAAAAACCTAAATAAGGCTACCATTTTAATGAAACAGTCCTTCTTCTTTGGCATGTTCAGAAAGGCATCAGTGGGAAGAAAGTAGTAAAAGTATGAATATTAAAACTCATTGAAAAATTAGATGATATTTCTGAATGAAATTCTTCATAAGCAATCAAAATTATAATAAGATGCCAGTATAAATAAATAGATAGACAGATAATAGAGTAGAAATTCAGAACACTGTAAAACAATAAAATACTAGTGGGAGTAAAGACATAAAAAAATCATCCTTTCAAACTTCTAGATAAGGGGTTTTTGTGTTCAAGGACATTTCCTAATAGTGGTTATTTGGTCTCTTCTTAAATACTAAAGTGACTGAGGTGAGCTTGGTGGCCTAGCAGTTGAAACCAGACACAGTCCACATACATCCCAAGGTCCCAAGACCTGGGACCAGGGAAGCAGCCATTAATGAACAACTGAATCAAATAAAGAAAGTGATTCTTCTCTCTCTCTTCCAGTCTGCCTGCCTACTCGACTTCATTCCTGCCTATACCTTTCTTTTAAAAAAACGGCAAAGTGCCTGAAAATGTACTTCCTTACAAGGAAACCTATCCACTTAGCAGAAAAACAAATGACATGCAGTATATATGCCGTATTAATATACATATTATAATAACTATATAATTGTAGAGCCTTCTTTTTCATTCTTAAAATAACCTTCTCAGGATAAACAGTATTGCCACATTTAAAATGTTCATTTTATAAACAAGAAGCCTGAGACCTAGCAGGGAAAAGTCATTTGTCTGTGTTTACAAAGCTGGTAATACTTGGATCAGGTGCCCTGACTCAAAGCTGTTAGTTCCATGCTACCGTAAAATTATTTGAATGTTCATTTTTAAATCATTCAACCTGATTTCCTATTTAAATTTAGTTATGCGTGTAATATATAAACTATTACAAATTCTTCCTTTTCTTTTCTCTATTATTTTCCTTCCTTCCCTCCCTCTTCCCTTTCCTTCCCTACTTCCTTCTTTCCTTCCTGTCTTCTTTCCTTCTTTCCTTCCCACTTCCTCTCAGCTTCTTTGGAATGATATTTTACATAAATACACACATTCAAAAATATTTCTAGCCTCCTTGTAGCTTTCATCAATGTCTACCTTATAATTTTGTTCATAGACAGAATCCTCTTACCTTTGTCATATACGTGGTATTTATTTACGTGGAAGAAAGTTTGCTTCCTGTGGTTATTCAAATATTGAATATGGCAAAGAGAAGACTGGATCTACTACGACTGTCAATAAGAGTTAGGATTACTCAAACAACGAGAAAATAAATGTTGGCATGATTATTCAATCAACTAGAAAATAAACTTAGCTCACAATGGATCCATAATCTGTTCTAAGACTGTTGAAGAAACTTGTCATAATAAGGACACTCAGAGAAATGGCACATCTCTGATCTATCAGTCTAAAATTTTGTTTTAGAGAAATCTATTTATCATGTTATAGTTTGTTTCCAAGGATCATATGTTGGCTCCTAGTGATTACTGGTTCTTTTTCAAATATCCCAGCACATAGTTGTTTTTTTGTTGTTGTTAACGATTTCATATTATTTCCCCCTTTATTTAAAACTAGGCTAATAGTGTATGCCACCAATACTGTGAAATGGTTTCAATTCTCTATAGATTTTCCAATAATAGCAATAATATTTATATAATCATACTATCGAGTTGCCTTAGTGTCCTGAGTCTAATGCTTATGAGTCTTATAGCTGAACTTGTTTATACTACTCTAATCATTTCTTCACTTGCCTTGGGTCTTCAATATTGAAAAGAGGATAAAAGCACATTTATGATTATTTGACTTTATAAATAGAAATTTTTATTAAATTCTGTTCTTCTCTCTCAATGACCATTCTCTCCTCTCCAGCCAGCCTGCTTGTTAAAGGATCACTGTATCTCTAGGTGACTTAAAATAAAATTAAGTGGGGGCAGGCAAATTGGGTGAAGGCAACAATTACAGAGTGAGGGACAGAGTTGGGTGTGGTGGTGAAGTTAGTGGTTTTATGATGATACACATGTCAAACCTATATCATGTATGATGCAATGTCTCTTTATTACAGTTTTTAATTAAAAAAAACAAATTAGTACATAATTGAGAACACAAGTATTGAATATTGACTACATTTTCTTGCTTACCTAAGATGGGTCTAATTTCTATCCTATCATCAAAAAGTGAAAAATGTCATTATTATTTCATTTTGCTCTTTAGGGGATATATGCTAGCTACGATGTTTTAGAAATGACAAACATTAAGTATAGTTTCTCTTTAAACCATTTAGCACTTGCATAATGGGTTAATTAAAAATAAAGCATATGATTTAAACAAATTTAAAAAAGCCATCAGATTTGCTTCTTATATATTGTTTGTATGCCTGATAACCTGGAAAATTTGCTTTTCCTGAGACTGATGTATCAAATGAAGCAAGTTTCTATTAAACTGTGCTATGACCCAAGTTGATGAAAATATTCACATTCACATTTCATGTATGTGAAATGTGTATATATATCTAAAAAGCAAACATGTGCTTTTACTTTTTGTATATAATTATGCAGAATAAATTAAACTTCACATAAAGATATTGTGTTCAAACACATCTATACAATATAAAGTATATTTATGACAAAATTTATTTACCATAAGATATTCTGTATATATATATATTCTTATCTTTTAGAAGAACTATATTTAGATTTCTGTTTTATTTTTATATAAGGATTAAGATATTAATACAGATATAATTTTTCTCTACTATGACATTTATAAGACAGTTTAGGAGTTCATTCTTTTTTAATATGAGTATATCATCATCCCACTTACAATGTCATATATTTCTTCCAATGTGCTTAACCATAATCGAAAATATAATGTGATTTTACCAAGTCAACATCTTTGTTTTAGAAGTAATTAGGAATTTTACTCCTTTTGGAGTAGAGACAAAGGAAGCTAATTTCCAGTTTTATACAGTAAACTCATTTTGTGGGATTCCAACCTCAATCTCTTGTTCAACCTAGAAGTTCATGGAATGTAATGATAATCTAGAGACAGAGGTAGTTCACTGTCATGGAGATAACATTAGATATTAGTCACATTAAGAGTCACAAACGATAAACAGAAGAACAGAGGTCATCATGGGAGGGAAATAAAAATCCATTTATCTGCTAAAGTTAATGATTCAGCATTATAAAACGCTGATCTTAGCCATGCTCGTGCATTTACATCATGAACATACATTACATGACAGCAATGTTTACTATCTCAAGATGAAGATCAGTCGCAAATCAGCAACCACCGATGACTCAACCCACTCAATACAAACAGCCCTGACATAAGTAGGTGTGTCTGAAGAAATGGGGAAACCAATGTTTCACATGAAGACATCTGGCTATACATGACTTAGTGTTGAACTGTATCACTTTCATTTTTATCTTGTTTCTAGTCAGGTAGGATGGCAAACAGCAGCATGACTAAAGCTACCTATAGAAAGGATACCAATATCTTCAGATAAATTAAAAACATAGAAATTCAATACAGAAATGCATCATCAAAAAAATATAATGGAATAAGTAGTAAGGCATTCTTGTCTAAGAAGCTAGGTTGCATTTTTCCTCAGGGTTATCAGCTTTTCCTCTGACCTCATAAAATAATGCCCTTGTGCATTATGGAAAGATATGCAGAAGGGATCTGGGGATTATTACAAAGTCTACTGTAAATTCAAGTTTGAATTTCTCCAGGAGTGAGTAATGAACACTACACTGCAATACCCAGATAGGCATCATTATTCAGGATGAATAATTACTTTGGATCAAATGAGTTGGAGTGATCTGTGCCTTGTCTCACTTCACAAAGAAAGTAGAACAGACGAAGTGAAGAGACCATAACCACTTACTCCCAAATTCCCAACTTAGTCCCTGAAAGTTCACAGCCACCACTCATATAGGATGCCCAACAGCACCCAAAAGGTAGATTCCTTCTCTCCTGGCCTGCTGAACACAAATACGGGTGAGGCCTCACACAGGAACACTAATTCTGGTGACCCTTCATTCTGTTGCAAATTGCTATTCTATCAGAGAAAGGAACATTGGGTCCTTGTGAGGGAAGATTTGGGATTCCCTAAAACATTCACTTTGCCTTTCTCATTCTCTAGAAAGCTGTGCTTGAACAGAGTAACCGCAACGGGAAATGTTGAAACTATATCTAGAAGAATCCCTTTTCTACCCACCAAAGATCATAAAAGACTCCCTCTCTTATGTTACTACAATACCTTCTTCATCCATACATTCAAAATTATACTTGAGATTTAGTTGATTTCACCACTAACATATCTCACTTCATCCCTCTCTCTTTCTAATTTTTTTTTTTCAGATAAACCAATATCTGGTATGCTTGATTTAGAGTATAACTATGCCTCTCTCTTCAATTCAGTGAACATGTATTTATCTGAGCATCTACAAATACTAAGCAAAATTCTGGGATGAAAATACCAAGTAGATGAGATGCCTGCCTTTGAATGGCTGATAGCACTTTTGAAGCAAGACACAAGTGAATATAATTTCAAGTGTAATAAATGCTACGTAAGGTATGCATATGAGCCAGTAATCCCAATTCTAGGTATCTATCTGAAAGAAACAAAATCAGTATCTTAAAGTGATATCTACCCTTCTGTGTTCATTGCAGCATTATTCACAGCAGGTAAGATACAAAACGACCTGGGTATTTACTGATGAGTGAATGGATAAAGAAATGTGAGGTAGACCTCTGTCTATTCATGCACAATGGAATAGTATCCAAGTATAAAAAGATGCAATCTTGTGATCTGCAACAACATGGATGACCTGGAAGATATGCTAAAGGAAATAACCTAGACAGGGAAAGACAAATACTGCGTGATCTCATTTACATGGAGTATCTAAAAAAATTGAAATCATAGAAACAGTAGAATGACAGTGTCTGGGACTGGAGGAAGGGGCATAAATAGGGAAATGTTCAACGTATATAAACTTTCAGTCATAAAGTGATTATCTTCTGGGGATCTAATATACATCAGTGTGAATACAGTTAATAGTATGTTTGATTATCAAGTATGTAATTAGAGTGACTAGAGTTTCTCAACCACACACACGGTAATTCTATGAGTTAATGCATGCATTAACATTACTGATAATAATTTTATAAAGTATATATATGATACATCATCCGATGGACACTTAAAGGGCAGAAAACGTCTATCTAGAAAGATGGAAAGAAAAAGTATGCACAGGGGCTATCAGCAATGAAGTATGGTGAAGAGGGGTAGAGAGGGAAGAATAGAAAGAAGAGGTTCTAGGCAGAGAGAGCACCATGAACTAGGTAGGAAGGTAGGAACTAGAATTTTTGCACATGCACACACATCCTCCTAAGTAAAGACTCTAAGTGGTTTTGAATTCGTGGATATGAGGTTACAGATCATGGGAAATTACCCAAGCAACAAAGCTTTGACTTCATGTTGTGAGTCATGAGAAGTCTTTGAGGGATCTGGTAACATTTCTTGACTGACATGAGAATATAAGAGGGTTGAAATAGTCAGGAGAGTTCCGATCCATGGTTCTACCAACTACAGGGCATCTGAAAAGACTAAGCAGACCAAAGATACAATCCAGCAATGCTTCCTCAGGCAGGGTGGAGTAAGGAGTCAGTTTCTGCTTCATCTCTGACCTTTGCCCCCTCCTCCCCACACAGCTGGCCCAAGTTTTTGTGATCTTTAACTTACAAATCAAGAATTTAAAAAGAGGGAATTCAGCACTCTGAGAATCAGCTTCATGCCACTCCTTGGTTACAATAGCTTTGATTCAGAGCTTCAGTTCTAGGGACTACAGCCCACTCTTTTATTCATTTATTCTTGGTAATGTCTGTGGTCAAAGAACCTTACTACTGAGGGGGTCTGTCCTGTTCAAACCAGTCCCTTGTCTCAAGGACTCAGTGTCTTCTCTGTGCCTCAGTCTAGTGACATTGGCTCAATAACAAGCAGAAGGGCCTCCCAGTGATAACTGCCAGCCTCCCTGTGGGACCATCTGAGAGTTTCTGACCTCTTGGTTTAAACTTTCATGCCCTTCTCTTGGTATGCCATGTTGGTCCACCCTGGTTCCACCCTGATCTGCTAAGAAGGCTTCCTGAGGCTAGGTGCTGCAGGGCACAATAGAATCCCCAAAACATCTTATCGCACAGAGCCTCCACCCTCCCAGGAGATTGGCCCAGACCTATGTTCAATTCCTTCCAGCTTTCCAATGTCAGCCCATCATTAGCTCCAAGTTTCTTCTCATTTTACACCAATTGGAAAAACAAAAAGTTCTGCCTTCCCCAGAGTATGTTAACTACAATCTCTAATACCTAGAATGCGTAGAACACTTCTTGAGTTATATAACGGAGACTCTATCATCTGAAAACAGATTCAGACAGCTGTCCTAATGAGGGCCTCTAAGCAGGAAGGAGATCCCTTAACCAGGCAGAAGATCCTAAGTCATGATAAGATTGTAGTAGGATTTAGGAATCCTAGAGAAGTACTAGGAAAAAAGGCTGAGAATTCAGATAAGAAATTTGAGACACAGGCAGAGTCATCAGAAGCAAAAAGGAGAGGAATTTAAACAAAAGAGAAAACATTGTCAAGGTCAGAGGGCCCCTCTATAGGTTCTGTCAAATACAAAATGACTTCAAGAATATAAGTTGGAGGCTGCAGGTAAAGGAAAGAAAATCCACTTGGTTATGATACATAGTGGACAACAGAAAGATGAAGCATTTCCTGAAAAATGTGTCCCTGACAGAAACTGCTGTGCTTTGTAATGACTGAGACATGAGAGCTGAGGAAGAAGAGGGGACAGATGGGGAGAAGAGAGAGAGGAGAGAGGAGGGGGAGAGGACAAAAAGAGAGGCAAAAAGAGAGAAGGGGGTTGGCGGAGCATGCAGATAAGAGAGAAAGGAAGAGAACGAAAGGAGCAGCATCTTTGAAATAATTTTGGATAAAAAACAGGCATATCATGGGATAACTGAAAACGAAGACGTTAACCATGGTGGTATCATGGAATAAAAAGTTCCGAGTGAGAATACGAGCTTCAAATTAATCATCCAAATCTTTGGACCACCAACTAAGATGCTTTCCACTCAATTACATAACTTTAAAATTGTCTAATCTTCAAGGCTTCTTATGCTCTAAATTTCTACACATTTGTCCTATAGTAATTAAGAAAATCTGAAGCAAAGTATTTTCTTTTGTGAAGGTTACTTATTCACTAATTTGAGGTTATGTTGATTAGACTATACATGAAAACTGTGTTTACTAAACCTGCACACCTGATAAGAAACCCAAATATATTCTAAGATACATGTGACTTTAAAAGATGACATAAATATCAAAGAGCAAATGACTGATCTTTGATCATAGAAATAAGAAAAATATCCATTCTATTTAATATTTTACTTTTCTAAAAGTTATTTTCCGCTGTGACTATGACAATAACCATATTACAAGCTTATAGATTATAGTGTTTTATAGTCTATGAACGACTAGATAAACTGCATTATCATTTGATCATGAAAGTGGTTTGTGTAATAAGCCAGGTAGTTGTACGTTATCCTCATTAAATAGACCATTTCAAGTTATTTAGATCTTGTTCTTCTGATAACTTTTTGAGCATTCTGAATTTACTATAACCTGAATGAAAAGTCTTCACCCTATGATGCAAAGACTTATCTATAAGTTTCTGCTAAAGATGGATCATATTCAGCACAGCTGAGATGAATTCTGCAAATACAGAACTATTATCTTGGAAATTTTATATTTGTGTTTATGGCAACATGAGTGTACACAATTAAGCCTGTTTGAGTAAATTAACAATGAAGACATTTTCCTTACCTAAATATTGTCTCTTTTCTCCCTGACAGAAATAACTAATACATTTTCATTACCAAGAGTGACTTAGTTCAAGAGTTCCAGAAAGAAAGAAAACTTTCATCACTGTCACAAGCTCCCCCTATAGACTCATGCCCACAAAGTTTGCTTTTAAGCAGAGAATTACAAGTAGTAGAAATCCATATATTATGTCAGGAGTTTATTTGATTACTGACACTCTCTTTGTGAATGCAGGTGTTCCAGATGCCTGATAGAAGAGAAGCCATCTTTCCCCTTGAAATTTGCACAAAATGTTTGCATTTTATTGAAGAATAATCACATCTTTTGTGCTGTTTCTTTTCCCCCTTTAGTGTAGAAACAGAGAGATAAAAACCTACAAATCTGAAAGATGAAAACGATCTGAAACTTATTTAGTATTCTATAGTTAATACATATTAGGTAAAACACATTTAAATGGAAAACATGTTATTTCATAAAAGGTATTATAATGTCTTACAATCATCAAAGAGGATCAAAATTATAAAATAAAATTTCAACACCTCAACTTTAAAATATTTCAAATCCCAATACTGTGAGGCTCTTGCATTTTATCATTTGTGCATTTGCAAGTTGAGATGTACATATATTATAATTTTTAAAGTTACTTATACACAGATATTGGGATCGAATATTCTATAATCATCTTTTAATGCTATTGCTATTATATTAAAAATATAGGCAGTGGGATTGTTAAAAATGTAATTAGAAAGGGAGGCTTGGAAGACTATTTCTACTTTCCCCTGACTTATCAAGAAAGCTACATGGTTTCAACCAGCCAGAATGAAGCAAGAGGTACAGCTATGGGTGTCTCTGCTTACAGTAGAGAATTGAAAGGACCAGTTTTAGAAACTCATCCAGTAATTGATGATCTCCTACAAAAGGAGGGTGAGGGCAGGCTCTATTCAGAGGAAAAAAAAAAACCTGAAAAAGCAAATGACCCACTCCAAAAATGGGCAAAATTGCTGAATAGAGACCTTTCCAAAGAAGACACACAGATGGCTTATAGACACCTGAAAAAAATGCTCTACATCACTCATCATCAGAAAAATGCGAATAAAAACTAACTTGAGATACCATCTCACAACAGTGAGAATGGCCTATATAGTAAAGACTGGAAATAGCATGTGTTGGAGGGAGAGTAGAGAAAAGAGAACCCTTCTACACTGTTGATGGGAATGTAAATTAGTACAAGCTCTTTGCAAAACAGTATGGAGATTCCTCAAACAAATAAAGATGGATTTACTATGTGACCCAGCAATCCCACACTTAGGCACATGCCCAGAGGATATAAAATTTCAAATCGGGATAGACATCTGCACCCCTACGTTCACAGTAGCAAAATTCACCATAGCTAAGACATAGAACCAACCCAAATGCCCTCAACAGAAGCTGTGCTACATATATATACTCTAGGTCACTATTTTAGAAAAAAGAAACTGTACCCTTTGCTACAATCTGGATGGAATTGTAAGGGATCATGTTGAGTGAAATAAGTCAGGAAAAAAAAAGAGAAATACAGATGGTTTCACTCACATGTGGAATATAATGAAATGAAACAAATGAACATACAAATCCCAACAAAAATAACAGAAGTCAGTACTGTTTATGGGGAGAGGGTGGCGGCTGAGGAGAAAAGGTGGTGTAAGGCAAACTGGGACCCTGGTGTGGTGGGTGTGGTGTGAAATGAAGGCTGAGATGCAATTTCAATACCGCTAATGGAATTTAGCATTGTGAACTAATAATAATTACTACTTACTTACTAAAAGAAATAATAAATATTTCCATTTAAAAAATAAAACAAGAAATAAAAACCCTGATACTTATCCACCACAAGAAAAGTTACACGAAAAAAGTGTATCTCACCCTTTGCTGTGCATGCAGATATCAACACAGGTGCTGGTTAGCAGCTCTAAGAGGCCCCCAAGGTGTTACTGCTACATCTGCTCTATGGATCAATCCCACTTTGATCCTTTGCCTTTGAATTGGAAGATGGTGCTGTGGTTTCCTCTAGCTCTAATGTCTTTCCTACAAGACCTCCTAACGTTCTAGAATCTCTCTGATGTTGGTGGACATGAGAATATCACTCTTTTCAACACATTGTCCACTTTCTTTCTACTGTCTTTATTTTTTCCCAAAAGACATAAATTATTGAGCAAGATCCCAAGACTGGTGAACAATCTCCAAACAAGATACACATTGACATCAAAATATCAGACTTGGGCAAAACGAAGCACCAATTCCCCAAAGAAACACTTGTTTAATAGAAGTAAGGCAGCGAAGGTAAATGTCTGAGGGACAGTCCGCCAAACTCCTGTCACTGGACCACCAGAATTACAAACCTCCCTTGTCTCCTGCTGCCATTTCAGATTATTCAGGGCCACAGACTCACTGAAAGAGGATTTTCCCTCCCCTTGCCATTTCACTTTCTCAGTGCCAAACATGGACTGTGGCTTCCAATGAATCAAGTTCTCCTTCCTCTCCTCCCCTGGAAGCTCAAGCTCCCAGGAAAATGTCACAAATAAAGTGGAAACAAGCCTTTCCCAGGCTGGACTTGTAAACAGAAAGCAAGAGCACCATTCTTCCCCAGGAAACTGACCCACAAAGCTTATTGGATTCAGTTAAAGAGAGTGAGAAGAAGGTCAGTTAAGAAAACAAAAAGGACTCTCTTCATAGTTACTTCTGATAGAATTCCACCAATCCAGAAATAAAGCCTTGTTCCAGGCAAAGGAAATAAAAGAGGGTGCACGTTAGGTGAGGACTGGGGAAGAAATGGGTCCTCACAGGTGACATTTTTGTACAGTTTGCTGGTCTGTCTTCTCTTTCCCAGCCAGTAACTGCTTCTATATTTCTTTTTGTCCTCAACCGCCCCTATTTCTACTCTCTAATGTTTATTAAAAGCATAATGCTTAATTTTTTTCCTTTCTTTTGAGCCACAGACACACAGAAAAGTCCTACGTAGATATTTATGTGGAGAGGGCGCTACCCACAGACATAGACTTCTATGCACATACTGTCTAAAATTGCTTTAAAAATATATCCTCTTTCTTCTGAATTAGCATTTAGACGTTTCGCTAATTCTTTCACAACTCTAGCTTAAGAGACCAGTGACACTGACTTAGCCTTCCCAAAGGTCATGAACATTTAGATAAAAACTTAAACATCTAGGGTAATCAACTTTCTCATATTCACTCTTACAAGCTGCAAAAAAAGAAATTTCTAAGGCTTGATCAATGTATGCACTAGTAAAGGGTTAATGAGGTTAGGAAGTCTGAATGTTAGCAGTCGAGAGGATATGCTTCTATGTTTGCAAAAATATTTTCTGCATCATGTCCAAATCCCTATGCAAACAGATAAATTACTCTATAAATCTTATTACGCCATGTGGATAAATCACACATGCAGGTTTACAAGACTGGAGAGCAGGAAGGGAAAATCTGCTTTGGATTGTAAGTTCTTTGGGATTCATAATCAGCCTATGCTCAGGAAATGAAGACAGGAATACTTACACAAGAAGATTTTCTTAGTTTTTACAATCTGTAGCCACACACACACACACACACACACACACACACACACACACACACACACACTGTTCTCTAACAAGGTTGGGGATCCCAAAGCAAGACACTATGACAGCCAACCAAATTTATCTCTGAGAAAAGGAAAGAAAACTTTGCTGCTGTCTGCAGCTCTGCTTCAGAACAGCTCCCTGATGCCCCAGGGTTTATGCACTATCAGCTCCTTGCACACAGATTAGAGGTTTATTTTCTATCATAGACAGTTTTTTTATTGCCACAACAAGCAATCCTAGCTAGATAGACAGACTGACAGTGGTTCATTTTATGTGGGTGAAATGAGATTTTAAAGGATCTCCAAGGAGAACATTTTCTTTCTTTTTTAAAAATAAAATTTTTTGGGGGGTGGGTTAGTATCTGATAGAAATTCAAGGAAGCTAGCAAAAAAGGACAAGGGATATTTGCAGTGTGTGGAGAGAGGAAGAGAGAAGAGAAACCCAGGAAAAGAAGTGTGGGGTCTTACAGAAACAGAATTATGGTTCCATCCGAGTTTCTCCTGCTCAGTGTCCCTTACAGGGGTCAAATTTCCAAGGACTCAATCCAAACTTCAATCCCAAAATATATTTCAGAATTTGGCAGAGCTATGCAGAGATAAGATTTTGAGGTCAATAATCAATTTGAAATATCCATTTTATGCCAGGTCCTTTCCTAACCTCTGTGCTTAACACTCCTCTGCTTAAATATCAGCAATTTGGCAAGTTGCTTCATTTTCCCCCTCTCTTCATTCTTGTGTTGATTTCTATCCTCATTCCAGAAAAGGCTCCCTAACCAACCAAAGTTCTGAGCTTGATTTATTGGACTGGATATCAATTAGAAGATCCTTACAGAAACTCTTCTATCAGTAGGAACTACATAGCTAGGGCACAGCAAGAGCCTGGATGTGTGTGTGCATACACACACACACACACACACCAGCACCAACAGCAGCAGCAGCTCACCCTGAAGAATGCTGTGTGTACCATGCTCTGAAAGCCATAATTCAACAACTCCTCTTTCCCAATTAAGAAGCCCCAACAAAACTCGGAAGCGCACAGCATCAGCCACGCAAAAGCAATACTGCCCCATGCCCTGCATCCCATAAGTGAAGTTGAGCTTTCCTGGGTAAGACAAGCAAGAGACCAAGACCAAACATTTCACCAACCCTGCTGCTCCTTAGCAGGGAGACCAGAATTCCCTTGACATTTGTTGGCAGATACCTCCACCAGTCGGTATAAGGCACGCGGCTCGCATGTGCACAGGCGTGTGCACACACACTCCACAAGCCTGCACCATCAGGAGTAGTTCAAGATCACACACACACACACGCATACACACACGCATACACACACGCACTCCACAAGCCTGCAGCACCAGGAGCTGGAGCTGAACACCACACACACACACACACACACACACACACACACACACACACACACACACTCCACAAGCCTGCAGCACCAGGAGCTGGAGTTGAACACCACACACACACACACACACACACACACACACACACTCCACAAGCCTGCAGCACCAGGAGCTGGAGCTCAGGATCACACACTCACTGGCACACGCGCGCTCACACTCACACGCTCCCGCGCGCAGCAGAAAGTTGCCGGGCAGCCCTACCTGAGGATGGCCGTGTCCCCCTGCCGCACGGTGATGTTGTCGGTGCCTCGGTTAAAATCCACGCTGCGAACCGGCAGCCCTGTGGGAAGAAGGCAGAGCAGTCTCAGTAGGACCAGCGGCAACTGTTTGCGATCCGGCTGAAGTCGGGCGCCCATGGCGGCTCGCGGTCCGGGCTCCGAGGTTGCGCGCGGCTCCCCGACGCCGGGCTCCGGCCCCGCCGCGCACCGCGGGCCGGCGGGCGCTCCTCTCCACTTTGCCCGGCGCCTCGCTCCGGCTCTCCTCCGGGGGACTCCACAAAGCGTGCTCGGTGCCCGTGGAGGGAAAGTCAAAGGACTGGAGGTTTCCGAGCGAGGCTGCGGACAGCAAGCCCTCTGGCCCAGCAGGCTGCAAAGGGGGCTCCTCGCGGGGCGCCCCGGCGGGATGCTCCTGGCCGCCCTGCGGAGCCCACTTCGGCGCGCGCGGGAGCGGCGCCCAGCCTGCCAGGAGAGTAAGAAGCGCGCACGGCGGCGGCACCCGCGTCGCCCCCTCCTCCCGCCCGCCCGGCGCCTCCCCCGCCCCGCGGGCTCCTCCAGCCCCTCCACGTCATCCCCCTCCCGCCGCCACCCCTCCCCCCCGCCGGGCCCCTCGCTTTGCACAACTGCCCCCTTCAGCATCAATGGAAGCCTGATGCGCCTTCAGGTTGTCAGGACAACGGCTGCATCCCCGGCCTGGCTGATTTCCTTGAAGAAGCGGCAACAGAGTTGAAGGGACCGCTCGGGAGGCCGCGGAGAAGGACAGGATTCCAGCTCTGAAAGAACTGGAGAACCGAGCCCAGGCACACGGAGCGAGAGGAGAGAAGGGGAGGCGAGGGGAAAGGCAGCCGGAGGCAGTGAACTAGACAAGGGCTGGAAGACACGGGGTGTGCAGGGGCGATGGAGGGCCTGGTGCTGAAGACGGCATTATGGGAGGGGAAAAGAGAAGAAACTTGGTGTGGAGTCCCAGATGAATAGCCAAAGTGGATGGCAAAACTGAATATTCCTGGCAACTGGCTTTTTTTCATGCTCAATTTTGGTTCGCTCTTGGCTTCCCCTTGCACTCTCTGTTGCAGGATTAAAGAGGTTTGTTTTCTCTCCATCCTTTATCCCTCCCCCTCTTGGAGCCCTCTTATGAAAGATGCATTGGAGACAATGCTGGTATTGAGTGGTCTGGGGTGTGAATGCTTACTTGTCTTTTCCAAGTGCCAGTCTCAGCTGCTGATCCTCAATCCCCATGATCAACCTCCCTCTCCAGGAAACCCTCACGCTGTCCCACACTGAGGTGGCAATAGGAATTGGTCTTTAAGGACCACGTGGCTGCTGTTACCCAAATTTCTGTTGGCATTTGCTTCTCAGAATGTTTCTATATGGGAAGGCCATTTGTCTATCTGAAAGCTTGTCATGGGGTGGGGGGGAAGTAAAGCTGCAGACAGCACTCCTGTGGATGACAGACAGGTCCCCACCATTTGTGACTTCTTCTACTCCATAAAGCAAGTCAAGTGGGAAGGGTCATAAGAGGCTAACACTGTTAGTTGCGCTTGTGGGAGCACCAAACTATTAGATATCACTCAATGACGATGCTGAAGATGAAAGACAAGGGGTAGGGGATCAGCTGAAAACTTATTTTTCTATTTTTTTATTTTGAATAGTTAACACATTCAGAGTCCCAAAATCAGTGACAAAGAAGTTGCAGAGTGCAGAGTGAAGTGTAGGGCTCTTTCCTATCCCTATATTTAGGCAATTTCCATAGTTCAGCGACAACTATTTATGCATAGTTGCCTAAATGTTCCATGTATTTACAAGTAAACACACCTAAGTATTATTCCCACTCTTCTTATTTATACAAATGATTACCCAATGATTTTTTTTGGGGGGGAGGAATATGTTTAGGAATCCTTATCAAATTCACCTGAGGACACGCACTTACGATACAATCTATCTTGTCCCCTAAAATTCAAAGAATTTTCCTGTTGCATTTGTATCAGTGAAAAAAGCAGATGCACTCCTACAGCTTATGTGAGGTAAGAAAGGAAGACCCTTTGGTTTATTTATTTTTTTTTTTTAAGAAAAGACTTTGAAGGATTAGAATCTGAACTGTCACACATTCAAGGTGCCTAGAGTTTGGTTAATTTTGTTTGCACTATGCATTAATTTTATATAAATCAAGCTGTCCTAATTGGGAGTTGATAAACAGTCCCCAGATAATAAACCAATGATGGTCCATCACTAATTTGTAACTCAGTTGCTTCCAACCTGGAGCCTACTTTGCCACAGGAGAAGTGTTAGTTGAACTACAAAAGTCCTAATCTTGTGGCTGCTGATATCCATGGAGAAATGGATTCCAAGTGCCAAACAGAGAGGTAAGGATTACATCACTCTGCCAAGACTGAGGTAAAAGAGCACCCACCCCCATCCACCAGTGCCATCAAATGTGATAATCCCTGGCAGGCTTCTTGTGAGCTTGTAGAGATGAAGGGATGGCTTAGACACAGCCTCTTCGTTATGTGGATCGTTTATTATTCAGTATCAGGAGAAAGACAGGAAAGACACAGGAAAGAGAGCTACTAGAACATCTTTTTCTATTGATGATAGTAGATAAATGGCATGATCCCCAATAGGATTTAGATCTGATATGGGGGAAATAGGATGACATTTGTGAAATATAAAAGCTCGCGGAGCTGATGATTAACTAGAGGGATAGTGTTAGCAACAGGCCCCTATGCTAACCCCTCCTTTTGTAACTGACGTTCTCTCTAACCTTTGTTCACTGGAAGAACATACAATGAAGCTGGTACCCCAAGGAGAATATGGAAGAAGTGGAGAAATGGTCAAATGAGACAAAAATTAATTTGTGATCACTACCTGGATGGGAACTGGACCTCAAGAAGGCAGAAAATATGGCTGTACTGCCCCTAGAAAACAACTGACTCCTTCCCCTAACAAGGTCTGCAGTCTTTCAGGCATCAGCCTCTGTGGCCTTTTTTGCCTGGCAAAGCAATACATTTTCTTTTCTTTATCCACCCAAACTCTGTCTCCTTGTTCCTGACTCAGCCCTGAGGTACAAGAGACTATTTTCGGTAGCAGACACTCTGAGAGGAACAATCAGGTGGCTCAAGAAGAGAACTCTCCTCGACCAGCAGACCACATTTTGAAAGAGCAAGGAAGAGATGTGAAAGGAAGAGAAAGTATGGTGGGCTGGGAACATTTTAAGCCCGCAGGAAACACTTGTTCTTGGTTGTTGACTAATGCCTTTAGCAGTAATCTCCCGTTATCTGTAGGATTTGGCCGGCCCTAGGAAGAATCATAGTTGAAAAAACCGGGGTATAAAATAATTCATGCCGCAGGAGTCAGAATGTGAACATAGGAACAAATCAATCATACTCAGAGTGATCTCTGCAGTCAGGGTGGGGGAGGGAGACAGATTAATTAGGATCAGAAATCAGAACCGTAATAGATACACCTAACCCACCTAGGGGGAAGAAGTGTAAGTATCTATGCATACAGAAAAAATGTATGGTTCAAATAAAGTTGTTTTTTAAA
The DNA here is from genome assembly GCA_004363575.1 of Solenodon paradoxus. NCBI lineage: Eukaryota > Metazoa > Chordata > Mammalia > Eulipotyphla > Solenodontidae > Solenodon > Solenodon paradoxus. Next base: position 91,369 of record RJWH01004278.1, on the reverse strand, counting down.
ATACTTTCATTAAATACTTTCGTGGCAACTTTTGCTAAATTTACTTGCTCTGTGCAGGGGAAGTAAAACACAAAAGAGACGATGGTATGAGCTTCCTGTCATTCACACTGTTTGATAACTCAGACTGATGTTCTGAACAATTTCAAAATCATGAAGTTGACTTTGGAAGTGAATTATTTAATAGGTATGTCTACGTAGCACTGAAATCCAACTCTCTCCCAGAATCCTCGGTCCACAGGGAGGACCCTATAATTGAGGAATATTAAGAATAGAGCGCATGCCCCAACCCGCATGCCTGGTTCCTCTCATCATTTCCAAAATAAATAAATCTTTGCATGGGTGTATTGTTGACGTCCATTTCAATGTTATGCTGAGTCTTTCCCCTTTTCACTCCCTTCTGATAGTCTCTCCTCCATAAGTTCTCAACAGCGATATGAAAAATTCAGATAAATCCAGTACTCAAGAGTTATGGGTTAACCTATCCTATTGGTCACTTCCTCAAATCAGCTCCAATATTAACTCCTCTTCTTGTTTTGCTAAGAAACGTGGAGAAGGAAACAAATAGGTAAGTGATTGCAATATATACAAGCTATTTTTTTTTTCTGTAAACACTATATACATTCCTTCAGGAGGACTGGTATCAAGGAACACACTTTTAGGTTATTTGTGAGGCAAGTGTAGCTGTTAGCCATGTGAAAGAGCCATCATCATCCAAGTAAGATGATCTTAACTACTACTTTAAAATAACATACTGCCTTTCTAAAAGAGGTTGTAGAAGATTCTGACGGTCTCAAGGGACAAATGCTGTCGGAAAAACAAAAATGGGCTAACATCTGAACACCCTGAGAAGCATGAAAGGTTTATTCTTCTCTTTCGTTTTGTCAGGTAATAGGCTCACAGAAAATCCACATGCAGCCTGGAATACACAACTAATTGAGCTACATTGCTTTTGGTATCGTGTGCTAAATATGCCTGCTATATTACTGAGATGCCACTCTGCATTTCTATAGTCCTCAGGTCTTAATCAGAATAATGTCACAAGTGGACCTTCTTTTACTGTCCTAAGTAGGAAGAGCATTTCCACATGAACTAGAAATACTGAATTTAGTGCTCTTCCTTCAGACTCCTGCTATGATATTCTTGAGGATTTCATCATAATTTTGCAGTATTCAAGTATCTTAGTTTCAGCTCATAAGCATGGCACTATCTCATGTGAATTTCCTTTGGCATGTGGCACCTTTGAGTCTCTGTGTCTCACTGCCTAACAAAACTGATCCTCTTTAAATCGGCTAACTATTGCCCAAATCTGTACTACAGAACCCTCACTAATGTAAAGTATTCAGCCCATAATGTGCACAAATAAAATTACTCTTTCCTGATTTGCTTTTAGTCATGCCTTGGTGGTTCACTGTTAACAGATTGGTCTTCTGCTTCTTTGTACCCACATTCTGTATTAGCAGGTATCAATTCTGGGATCAGTCTATTTATCAGATCTTTGGCGGCTTTTTTTCCGAAGAAGGTTGAAAATGTATTATTTAGAGAGGAACCTTGTAGTAGAGCCCATACTGAATGGTTTCCACAGATTTTTCAGAATGCCCACTTACACAGGAGGTGATCAGTACATTCTCATTATTTAAATATAAAAAAGTAATACTAATAATACAACAAACCAAAAAAAATGCAAAACTGGTAGTAATAGGAAGAAATTGTGAATTATCACTTTGTGTTGTTCTATAGTCATCAGGTGATCAATTTTGTAAATAATCATTCTACCCAGTTACTACGCACAGTGAAACAGGCTCTAGTCTTAGAGTGTCTCCCATCAGCTGATAAATAAAAACATTCCATATTAAGAGATGATTTATCACATGATTTTTCTCTAGATTTCCTTCTGTGTTCTTGCATTATCTATGTTGGCCACACTCCTTCCTGTTCGCTGAGTGCTGTTACAACCAAATTTTTTTACCTACCCTCTTCCTTTTCTCTACCCTCTCCTTTTTCTCTGCCCTCTTCCTTCCCCATAGTCTCGGATATAGGCCTTAGTATTACACAGATCTGTACTCATTAGCCCTTGAGCCCTCCTCTTTTCTAGATTTGCAAACTCTACCACCCCATACAAAAGCGGCAATGTCCAATGTTCATGGCGTCCACACTGCAGCTACTCTGTGTGATCTGTTCCTCACAGATGGACAGAGCACTGCAAGAGACAGATGGTGGGGGCAACATTTCCAGAAGAGTGAGATGTCAATACAGGCAGGTAATTAAACCATTAAATCCTCTACTTGTTGCTGTTATGACTTGGATTTCAACAGTCAGAAACCGTCTATGGAGAAATGAGGAAGGTATGGAGGCAGCTATGTAATTCATACTTGGACATACCCAGTATGTTCATGATTCATTCATTCACTCAATATACTTTTCTTGATATAAAGACTGTTCCCATATAACTTTCATCCTTGTTGAAGAAAAACAAGTAAAAACCTATTCATATTATTCTGGAGAGTAAAGAGTGTGAAAAAAAAATACAGAGAAAATGGCCTGGAGGCATGGTGAGTTGCCCTGAAATGTAAGGAGGGAGTTATTCAAATATCTCTAAGAAGACCTATCCAGATAAAAGGAATAGCATGTGCAAAGGCCCTGTGGCGGGGATGACCATACGATACACAATGTACCAACATAAGAAGAAAAAACCTGGAGTGTAGTTTGTGTGTATGTTGTGGGAAGTAGTTGGGAAAAGCAGATGGGACTGAAAATTGAGGAGGGAATCATAGTGTAAAAATTCCAAAGGAATTTAGATTTTATTCTAGTGACTTGAGGGGTCAGTAAAAGTTGTAAGAAAGAAGTGGACATGATATAGTTTACATCATAATTAATGTTCTGAATATCATATGGAGAATGGATTGTAGAAGGACAATAGTGAAAGGAAGGAGACTAATAAAAGGAAATCCTACTTATCCCATGGGAACTGGCTTGGACTGGGGGATAGCAATGGAAACGAAGGAACATTAAGTTGACTAGACTCACTCACGATGGAAAGACCCTCACATGGCTAGCCTGTGTTCTATCACAAGGGAACCATGTTTTTCACACACTAGCATAGACCTTAGAATACTAGTTCAGTTCTGATGTTCTCTTGTAGAAGCTGACGCTCATCAAATAAGAGCTGACAGAATGCTAAACACACTGTTATTTACATCAACCAGTCAGGAAAACCAACAATGACAATATCAAAGTAGGCTTTACTACTTTTCTTCAAGTAAAAACTTTGCCTACCCTTTATATGGCTATTACGTATTTTAATTACGTATCAGGATAAATAAAGCGCTTTGTTAAAGATGAAGAAGTGCCTAAGAAGATAAACAGATGCTATTTAATTGCTAAACTTTGCTAAATATTTTCTTACATATCTATATTTATTTAGCAGCCAATAGTTATCCTGCTAAATCTAAATGGAATGCCTAGTTAAATAACTTGAGGCTATAAATCATGTAAATAACACTAATATGTTTTCTCAAGAGTTTACTGACAATATTGAGCTGCAGGGCAAGTCTAGTATTAGGTCATTAGATTATTCCAAGGGTCCCCACAGTCTGCCTGCTTAAAATATCTTCGTTTGCATTCTATAAATCACAGGCTCAGCCCTCTATGCTCTTAGTAATGAATGTAGGAGACCTGCCTACATGTTTGGAAGAGGATTCACAAGCTGTGTCTCATCAGTCATGTTGCCTTGTTTAATGTATTCATTCAAATAATCAATATTTTTGAGACCTACCATGACAGGCACTGGCTAAGCTCTAGGAAAATGATAATGCAAAACTGACACCTTGGCTTTCTCCTAGTGAGGGGAAGGCCATTCAAAGTCCCTCCTAGAGAGGAACCAAATATCATCTTTCAAAGATTATGAGGCAGGCCTTGCAAACCAGGGCTCCAGTAAAGAGTAAGATCCCAGTTCATCAGCACGTATGCCCCATTTTCGCGGACATGAAGCCGTAAAACAAAATATAAAATGCAGAGGGATCATCTTCAGAAGCCCAGGAACTCAACAACCAAGATGGAGCAATAAGGTTGAGAATTAAGAGGCACCTGTGAGTAATGGACTGAACCCAAAAGGGTTGAATTCAAACACAGTTAAGAAAAGCAAATCAAAAAAGGGGGCTACTTGGAGGAAAAGGTCTTTTCAATAACCCTTGGAATACGTGTGAAAAGGAGAATAAAGGAAAACAACAGCTCATGAAACGGATGGTTATGAGTAGCCTCCTGAAACAAAGATGGGAACTAGGGGAAGACTTATTGAATAGCACTGGGGAAGGAGGCAGAAAAATGAATGAAAAGGGATAAGCGTGATTGATTATAGACACTACTGCTTTCTAATAACAATGGGAAACTAAGTCCTCCCCGCAAAGACTTTATATCAGAGGGTAATGTAAATTGTCAGAGAGGAGGTGGGGTTAGAGATGCAAAAAAGGCAGCATGGAAAATGATTTGCTTTTGTAGATAGGGCCAGTGAGGGGCTTGACAGGCCGAATAATGATTTTGGTTTCAGTTGGTTTGCAACAGAAGCCATGAAAAACTTTAAGTAAAGGAGTGACATAGTCCGACCATGTTTTAAGAAGATAATTAAGTTGGCGATCAGGAGGAAGAGAGACTGAGACAATCAAAGTCAGGAAGACCAGTTATAAAGTTTCTGAAATAGCACAGGCAAGAGATGATGAGCAGGCCACTGGATAGTAACAGTGGAAGGAGAAGAGACGACAGAAGAATGTGACAGAGGGGCTGTTGGGAGTGGTCAACTACTTGGATATAGAAGCTGAGGAAAGACTCCTCTACTGTGTGTGTGTCTCTGTGTGTGTCTGTGTGTCCGCATGCCTGTGTGTATCTGTCTGTGTGTCTGTATGCCTGCGTATGTATGTCTGTGTGTGTCTGTGTTTTTGTGTGTCTCTGTGTGTGTCTGTGTGTCTGCATGCCTGTGTGTATATCTGTGTGTATGTCTGTGTGTCTGAGTGTATTATGTATGCGTGTCTATGTATATATGTATGTGTCTGCATGCCTGTGTGTCTGTGTCTGTATGCGTGTGTATGTGTGTATGTGTCTATGTGTCTGTATGCCTGTGTGTTTATGTCTCTGTGTGTATGTATGTGTGTGTTAAAATTTAGGCTGATAAATTGGGAAAGCTGAGTTAAGAAGCTGGTTTCAAAGGAAATTTGGAATTTCTACATTTAGAATTCTGGATTGGTTCCTAAACTGACTCCAGCAGCCTGAACCTCCAGGTGGGCGTGCTCAGGAAATTGTCACAGGAATATGACATTCTTCTCAGGGGGGTTATCTTCATTCTGTGATAAACTAAGCTCCACAACACAATTTTTCCCCACACTTTACCTTGTGTTTTTCTTTTCCTCTTCTTCTCCTTTGCTTTTGTAATTTCATATAACTTAATAGTGAGTATCCTATTTGCCAATAATATGACTCTCATTTTGATTAAAAAAAAACACGTGCACATAATAATTAACTTGATTCTCTGTTTCAAGAAGAAATATAATCTGAACTTGTCTCCCTCTGCTGGCTGCACATTGAGGGATCTTTTTAAATCAGTTATAGTAGAAACATAAATAACCTCTAATAATGTGTTTTGCACAAGTGTGGGATTTTGCAGTTCACAATGCATCATGACACACAGGACTTCATAATTTATCTTCACTGCAAGCCTGTGAGATACACAGTGCAAGTGTTATTACCTCGCTTGTCAGGAAAACACTCTGAGACTCCAACTCATTAAGATTTCAGTGAAATTAGAGAAACCAGAGGAAAATCAGGAAGCAAATGTCATTAATAAGAGTTGCATAATGTTAAAGCTGGAAACAACTCAGAAAATCTTTTTTGCTCAATTCCCCCATTTTACAGCTGAAACATATTCAATTGGAGTTTACATAATAATTTCATTGAGATTAATACTCAGAGAGCAGAACTCTTGGAACAGTGTTCTTTCTATAACACTATGCTGACTGCCTACTTAAGTCACAGTGTTAATCTTTTACACCACAGCTGAATCATTTAAACAAGTAAGTTGGGCTGCAGATTTTAAAATGTCTCTTTCTTGGTGCATCCTGGTGGAGCAGTGATTAGGTCAATTGCCTCCAAAGGAAGACAGGCCACAAACCTCTGCGCTTGAGTACTGGGTCCAGGAGGAAACAACCCATGCGAACAAGTAAATAAAAAATTTAAAAAAAAAATAGAAAATACTTCTCCTCCTCTCTTTGCCTGCCTGCCTATTGGCTGTCATTCCTACCTTTACCTTCTCTTTAAAACAAAATCCTCTTTTTCTAAGACTAGATCTGCATTGCATCAGTACAATCCGTAGTCTTTTAAGTTTATAATAAAGAAAGGACAACAAAAGTAATGTGACCAGTTGTAAAAAACAGATAATAAGACAAAAGCCACTCTCTTAAGTACTTCTTTAATAGGTCAGTAATCTGTCCACTCTGGTGCTCTAGAGTCAGGGACAAGGCTTGAGATGGTTTTCAGAGACGCCAGAATGCTGGAGATCATGTCAACAGAGAGCTGGAATGCAATGCAACCGCCTTACTGTTCTTTTCTTCTTCCCTCCAGGCCTTCCACAGAAAACCTACTACAACTCTACCTAGTTAACCCTCTAGCCCACTCTCCAAAGTCATCTCCATTTTTCATGGACTTTCCATTGTCTATTTTTCAAAAAGCTGGTTAAACTAATTCATACTCATGTGTGAGTGACTGGTAAATTCCAACTTCTCAAGAGATAGAAATATTATACAAGGGAAATTTCCTAAACCTAGTACATCTCGAATAGATAAAATATGTAGTGAAGATATTTCTGAGTGGGAGAACTCTTTAGTAACTCATTACTGGCAACACATAGAGACCTTTTGGTCAACACCGTCAGAGAAGCTTCAGAGATATGAAAGTAAAATAAAAAAAAAATTATTTCATCCTAATCTATCAAATCATAATACCCACTCACACAGAAGAAAATTTAGCCTAACTCGTCAACTCAACACATGGTACCTATTTTAAAAGTTTTTATACATGTAAGGGATATTCATTAGGAATGGAGAAATAATAATATAATGAAATTCCATATATATAAATGTAAACAAAATTAGACAATTCAAATTCAAAATAAAGATAGTCCCTCATACGCTTGGCAATATACCAATACATATATCCAACAATAATTGATTAGTTAAAATGGTCACACAGATTTTTTTTTCAGTAGCAAAATCAAAATTAAAGTTTTACTTCTTTTATGGTATACTATTTTTCTGTTGCAAATAAGTATGACATAGTATTGAGCTAACGGTAGAATCAGTTGGTAAGAGGCTTTATAATCATTTTATGATGCCTGGAAGTAATAAGATTAAGCTGATATGAGAACTATTTGCAGTGTGGGGGTAATTAGGTTACAGGTAGTATTTCGATCTAGGACATATCTAGCTTGAATATAAGAACTAGACAGTTTGTGGAGACAGGAGTGTAGAAAAATAATAAGTAGGTGAGAAAATTTGGATTCTGGCAACACTAAATGAATAAGAGGGAGTATGACCAACATAGTCAATACGAGAAACAGAAAGAAGTAAAGAGAAAAGTAATGTGATAAATTATTTCTTAAGACAGAACATTTTTGTTAATAAACTGGTGTGAGATAGTCAAATGTTAAGAGTTGCTATAATGTATGTAGCAGCTGGGTAAAATGACTTTTCTTGGGACAAAATTGATAACCTGGCTGTTAAGGAACAATTCTAAGTGATGAATCACTATCTTTCTTCTACCACCAATACTACATTTTTTTGTTTATGGTATTTTTAATAATGTTCGGTTAATTAACTAATAAGAATGCACTAATCATTTACTAAAGAAGTGGACTCTGAACAACCCCTGGAAATCATTCAGTATGGGTTCTGCTCTAAGCTTCCTTTGTAACAAGACATTTTCAACTCTGCTCAGGAAAGAAGTAAAAAAAATAGATAGGTAACTCATGTACAACTAACACCGAAATGTGGAGAAAAGTGTCCTAAATGCATAACAACTCAAACATGTGAAGAAAGCATCAACCTTCTCTGTGTTAGTCAGGATAGTAGGTACAAAGGTCAGAAAGAAGCCCTGAGTTACTTAATTCTCTCCTCTCCAAGAACCGACAGCCTGGAGCAAGATGCAAATAAGCAATGACACTTAGTATTAAGTGCATGAGTACCCTTTGTTCACATAAAGAAGACTAACTGATCCAGAGGGGAGGGAAGGCTTCTGAAAGAGAGGGTTAACTGAGTTGTGTCAACAAAGTGAATTGTTCTGAATTCATCTAAGTAGGAAGGACAAGGAGGTGGGCATTTTCAAGATGTTTAAGATGTTAACAATTAGAAAAGTTTGGAGTAAAATTTGAAAGGGTCAAAAGAGGAATAAATGCCAAGAGCTGAAGGTCAACATGGTGGAGCAAGATGGGGGTGGGGTGGTGGGGGTGGGGTGGTGGCAGAGAAGAAAGTGCCCAGACCAGTGCAGAAGGGACCTGCTGGGGAGTAGTAGGAGATGCATTTAAATTAAAATGGTAAAGGTGGATTATCATAGTTTTTAAAAGACAGGGAAGGGGACATTGAAGCTCACTACGCTGATAAACAAGAAGAATTTTATTTTCTTGGACAAGCTCTTGAAAGTGACAGTATTGTAGATGCATGAAATGGAGGGGCCAGCCAGATACGGTCTCAGTAACTCAGGCTTGAAAGATAGAATTAGGAAGAAAAGGGTGGTGTCAGAGATTTAAGGTAAGAGTAAGAGGCATTTTTGATGAATCGGATAGATAGGATATGGGTAAAGGGAAGGTTTCCAAGATGAGATCCATGGATCCCCTGGGTTTCTGGAGAATGGGGCCCTCATGAGTAGTGATGAATGAGTTGAGAAAGCAGAGTTGAAAGCACTGGGGAGGGGAGGAGGGTGAGGAATTAATCCCTCCAGAGCATCAAGTCTGCAGGTGGTTAGCTCCTACCACAGGAAGGAGAGTGGGAATGAATATACATGTGGGTGGGTTTGGCTGCATTAGCTCAATTGGCATGCATATTCCAGATGTGCATAATTAAATAAGGAAAAATTCCAAAAGAAATCATGTGCTGCTTTTAGTGTTGATACTTATATCTATAACTACTCATAAATAAAATAGTACTAATTATTCACTAATGTCCTTTCTCTAAAAAAATGAGATCGTTTGAAACTTATCTAAAATATACTAACACATGGGCTAACGTGGATCCTGCTAAAGTTTTGCCTCAATTTCCATTTAATACAATCCTAGATTTTTTATTCTTTTCTAGATCTCATCCTCAAGCTCTTAGGGAATTCAAGATATTCCAGGCCATGCTCTCTGAATTTGATTGCTCATAATCTCTGCCCTTGAGCTTCTTATACCTTTCTTTATTCTAATCTATTTCTAACTGGGGTCAGTCATTACAAATAAAAAATCTGTACATTTCAAACTGCATTTTGAATATCAAAGTTATAAAATAGTTTTTCCTAATGATACATAAATAATGAGCTTTATGCTGAGAATGTTATATTTGTTTCGGTCTTAAAGAAGAAATGTATAAAAAAGAGTTATTAATATGGAGCTAGGCCTTAAGAAACACATCCCAGAGTGAACCACAGATTGAGGAATGTTCAGGAAAAAGGTGAGAGTTGAAATGTGTGTGTGTGTTTGTGTGTATGCATATGTGTACATGTGTATATGGTGTCTGTGTGTATGTATGTGTATACATGTGTGTGTAAGTGTGTTTGGGAGACAGAGGGAAGGAAAAGAAGCACAGATTCTAAGACCTGCATCTTGGGTAGATTCTGCCATGTTGGGCTGAAAAACAAGAAATAAGCAAGTGAAATCTTTCCTTGAAAGCAGCGGGTTCCCAGTGAATCTCCTTTTGTTGTAAAGCATAAATTCTTTCACATTCATTTGTCTTCATTTGACACCCTATTGCACTCCAGAGAGCTCTTTGGAAGTAAGATGTCATAAATGTCAGGTATTAAGATAATAAACATAAAAACAGTAATAGATACCCAAGACCTTTCAATAGAAGGAGAGTGTTGCCTGTAATCATCACTAAAAGGTTTGGATCAATATCAAAGGCTATGAGAACCCAGGACAGAGAAAGCTTAGGACATCCCTATGCACGCAATGAGGCCATCAATACCTGAGGTAAATAAAGAGTTGTTTCCTCTCCAAATATGTTCTTCTGTCTTATCCAGAGTTCTTGAGGTCTGCCGGTTATTCAACAGATGATTAGAGAGCTTATCAGCAGATGAATAGAGAGATGATTGCTATGTGTATAATAGGACATCCATGTTCCCAAGAGAACTGCTAATATCACAGACTCTGGCTTCATCATTAGCAGATGATGTATCTTTATGAAGGAAACGGTTTAAACACATATTTGATATTTTGTCTAGTAAATAAATGGAATCTATTCCCTAAAGTGCCATTTGACAATAGTGACTCCAATTGGCAACTACAGTTTATATTCTGCTGTGGTCCAAATATTTTCAAAACAACATCCACCAAAAAGCTAAATTCTCTTTTTACCCAATAAACTTTCAAAACATAACATGAAAAGACAGAGGACATTACAGAACACCTCACATGAAGGAGTGAACAAAAATAAGCCTACTACAAATGTACCAACAACTAGACAGTTGGTGACTTCATAAACTGTTAGTTATTCATTCAGCACCTCATGATTAATTCAGGAAAAATCTAGCTGTTGTTGGCAGAGTTCACATATCAAGGTTGTTTCTTAGCTATGCTCATGTTGCTTCCTTGTAGAGCTCAGGGAGCACCAGGGAACTGAAGATGGAAACATCGAGTGTTGATTCTTAGATGTTTACAGAAGGAAGAATAATGTGTCTGGTGCTATCGTTGGTATTGTAGGTAGTTTCTGAGTTCAAGTTTTCATATTTGACAAATGGAAATCCTACAGATATTCAGATATGAGCGGAACATTTGGTACCAATATACTGTATCTGCAGCCGCTGAATTCTCACTATCACCTGGAACGTGGGACGGTGTATACACCAATTCCTTAACATCTCCACTTGAGGAGGCAGAGTCAGGTAGGGTCAACGTCCTGACTTTTAGTAATATCCTTTGTTATCTGAAACGTTGGGGAAAATTTTTCTTATTAAAAAAAAAAAAAAAAAACTCAAATGTATGCCCAAGCATTTCTGTGCTACCAAATAGCAAAGAAATTTAGAATAATGCAATATTTAATCTGCAGTTATTTTTTCCTATTGGTGCAAGTCTAAACTGTTTCCCCTTATAGACAATAAAAATGAGACAAGCTGAGATCACTTATTATAAATTATACTTGTCTCCCCTGAAGCATTTTTTTTAGATCAAACAGGTTTAACTGCAGCTCTCATTTTCCCCCCATTGGATGGAGTCTTTGCCATCCTAGAATCAAGCTTTTCCATTTCACAAGTGGAATAACAGATCCAGAGTTTTCAAGGGTCTTGCTCAAGGTCACATAACAGATCCTAACAGAACCACAATGAGGAAGAATTTCTTCTTATTCTTCATTCAGAATTCTGATTGAATATGCTGACGGCCAGGCAAAGAGGGAACATCTATAAATGTGTGTTTGTTTGTGTGCATATATGTGTGACTTTTTGCCTAGTCTGTTTCCTTGGTAGACTGCCCCTACATCACTGCTCCACTCCCTACCCCCAGTTTTTCTTTATGCATCAAATTCTTACTACTTGATCAAGACTCAGCTCAAATTTCATGTCTTCCTGCTTTTCTGCTCCACATCAGACAGGGATCTGTGTACATTTCCTCCTGGTAAACACTGGATTCACTTGGTAGCAAACATATCAAACGAATCAGAGTTCTTTGCAGTTCTGTGTGTCTACTTTCTTGGAGTAGACAATGAACTATTATCACTATGTCACGAACTCCTGAAAAAAGCAAATGTAATCTATTTGCCTGTGAAAGCCTGGTGCCTACCAGTGTTTTATGATAAAGCATGTGCCACATGTGTAGAAATGACTCAATATCATTTGGATAATATGATCAGAGCTATTACTCTTCAGAGTAATTAGTTTAACTAATAATTATACCTTTATTATAGACATCATCTTGTACTTCCTTTTAATTCTTCTGGAGGGTTTAGAAAGCATAAGGATGTGATTTTAATAACTACTATATGAGATATTGGTGATGGACCAGGTACTGGTTGTTTTTTTCTTTAAAAAAATACACTATTCTATGCCTTGAAATTTGATAACCTAGATGAAATGGACCATGTCCTTGAAAGACAGAAACAATGCTGGCACCTGTGTGTTCCATGGAGACTTATTCTGAAGCAACAGTACATGTAATGTCTCAGGATCTATTGACACCTTCTGCAATCTTCCTCCATGAAGATGACAATTCTTATCCATTTAGAGTCATTAGAGACAACCTGAAAATTTCATGCCTCATCTTAAGTGGGTGATGCTTCAGGTAATGACCTGTTCACTAACCTGAATATTTGCTATGGGGGACTGTCTGAACTATCACATCTATTCCTGTAAGACTAACAATAGATTATTTAAAAAAAAAAGCTACAATCGGAGAATGTGTGAATGAGACCTTCGAGGACAAAGAAGGGCCAGTCATCTTGTTCAGCTGCGTCTCCAATGACAGAGAGTGGAAGCTCATTTAACCTCAAGTTGATGGCCAGTCCTGTCCTCCCCAGGCTGTAATATGACAGATTACAATCAGTGGTAAAACTTGGGGAGGGAGACATTGTTCCTCACACAATGTTTGCTCTGCTTTAATATACATGTGGGCTCTGTCTTTGCAATGTCTCTTGATTTTGCCCAACATCCCTACTTTCGTGATTCATATTGTCTCATTCCTATTCCTTAAATTTCCCCTTTTCATCTCTTTGTTTTTCTCTTTTTAATATTATCTCATTTTTTTCTTTATTCTCACCCTTGGCCCATACTGGTCTATAAAATAGGGAGTGGTAAATTTAAAATATATCTAATTTGTGTACTGAATACCTATCCTGTCTTTTATTTTTAATTTCCTAGTTTCAGTTGCCAAGCACTCTCGATTAGGAATGCTTGAGGATGAAAACTGTAAGCTATGAATATGTACTTTTGATAAAAAGAACTAAAAAGGAGCCAGCTATTATGCGAAGGGCAGGGGGAAATTTTTGAAAAAGACAAAAGTCCTTGTCCTGAAGAACATCTTACTGTACTAAGGCAGACACACACATAAATTGCTTTTTGCTTATGTGTGACCTTAGATTGAATTTCAAATTTTTGTTCTGTAAGTCATTGGATCCTGGAAATTCAAGGATTCCTATTCTGCATTTTGATATATTAAGTGAGAAAAAGAATGGAATATTAAATAGGAATATTAAATTGAGAACATAAGGTAATACTTCTAGACCTTTATTAAAATTGGCATCTGCTCTAAAGACTTGCAACTTTAGTGAGAAGGAGGAAATTTGGAGGCATTCTAAAGCAAAGCCCCAGAAATGATTAAAGCAGTTTGAAAAATTAGCAGATGCCCAGCATTTGGAGCCAAATAGTTATTGTTGTTAGATCAAATTAGAATCTGCCCAAAGGCCTTAGGAAAATAAGTTAATGTTTTTAGGCCATGAATGTCACAACCTCATTTTTTTTGGCGGGGGGCTGTGGGGGGCGCTGCCTTAATCAGTCCCAGACAGCTTAATCCTCTTCCAGTCCTGTCTAGAAGTTCAAGATGGCTCATTCCTAACACCGTCCCAGAAGAGATGGGCTGTGATCATTAATCTTTCCTGTCATTCCTTATCCTTGAGACTCAGTGAAGCAGCCACAACTTCTGGTAGTCTTTATGATCCTCTCCCTTTAACCTTTCCTCCTAGAAGTACCCTTCACAGCCAGTCAACCCTAGAATTCAGGATATGAGAGGCAGAATTCAAATAATTAACAAGTAACTAAAGGTCCTGAGCCTTCTGCAATATTGAGATTTCTCATGATATTGTGCTACTATTAATATTACAAATAAAGTATACAGATAATATAAACAAACATTAGGTGTTTAACTTCTAGATGCTGGATACTTTGTCAGTTGCTAGAGACACAGGAAGAATAAGATGTATTCCTGATCTCATTGTCCAGTAGAACTGGAAATATCATCCCAACTAATAAATGAACACACTAGAAATTTTGAGATTCTGAGAGTAATATTTGCAAGAGGACGAGAAAAGGCGCTGAGATGGGACAGATGAAGTATGCTCAAGGCTTCTGAACAATGACAATACTTTCAAGAAGGGACTTAATGGTTAGCTGGTGCTAGAACTAAGTATTTTTAAACATTGAGAAAAGAGTGGGAAGAAGGGTGTACATTGTTCTATTCCACTGGTCTATGTAGAAGATTGCTAGTAGGAGAGCTAGAGAGGTACACAGTAGTCAAATCCCAGAAGTCTTTCTGTTACTTTGATGAGCAACAAAATAGGGACAGAGTATATACTTTTAGGGGACGATATAGACAGCCCTGTGGCCACATCTTTCTGCAGCTACACAGTTGTGCCATGTCATTCCACACATACTTCATAGGTCATCCTCTTTCTAGGTTAGTCAGGAAGAATATCACAAATGGTTTTAAAAATACTCATTATAGGCTCTGGTTCATTCTGGCATAAGAAGAACTTGATAGAATGAAAAACAGAATGTAAATGCTTCCTTCTGTATTGTACAAAACCTTTAAGCTTAGTGTCTATTCTTTTTTCTTTTTTCTTTTCTTTTTCTTTTCTTTTATTCTTTTTTATTTTTTTCTCCTGTGCCACTTTAGACACGGTCACATCTGCATGCAAACACATACACAGAGATATCAACAGGGGAGGTGAGGAATGTCAAAGAGTGACTAAATAAACAAACACACGCACACAAAGGAGGACAGAAAAACATGGAAAAGACTAAATGTGAGGTCTTTAATTGGTTAGAGGAGAAGGGACTGAAACTATATTAGGTCATTTTCTCTTACTCATCACTTGCCTCTTCAAATATTAGCCATTAATTTAAGCTGACTTTCCAAGATTATCAGGCATCTTAAGTGAGATTTCAGCCAACTGTTTGGTGTATAATCCTTAGTAAGAACATCTCATGTAAAAACCAACAAAAGTTGGTGAGAAACTTATGTAAATTTGAAATATCTGCATTAGTATACTTTTAGCATTCAAAATACTTAAAATTCTTGCTGAGATAAAATAATTATTTTAACATCAAGTTTCACAACTTTCACAGGCTTGTTACTACATCAATAATATATAGCCAAAAGCTGTCAGAAGACTCTCGTATAAATGTGTTTTCCACCGCAAGTTGCATTTCTGCATTTCCTCTCTCAACTCTGTAGCCCATCTGGCACAGACCACAAGGAGAATTTAGATTTGGGAATTGAAATTTCAGCCTTAAAGCAAAGGGGAAAAGTACAGACGATTTTGTGAAAGATTTCAAGTCTCAAATCATCACACCCTATTCTGAAGCAGCCAGAAAGTTGGGTGAACATTTTTGCAAAGCCACTATTGACCAGCATTTTGCAAAGAATGATGACTTCTTTGACAGGTGATGCCTTCTTTACTCACCATAGCTGCATACCTCCTTTACTTTTGTGTGTAAAAGATGGAATGACCCTGTTAAGGTATCCGTTGATTTTCCTCTCATGGGAAGTAGGTCATCATGCATACTATTTCCCTACAGAAGCTTCATTGAATTCTTCTACAAAAGGAGAAAGAATGGAACAAAACGGCCTGAAATGAATTGGCTCAAATTATTTCCCTACATATTCCTGACAAGCTTTTGCTGGGATATGTTGGGACATTTCAACCCTCTGGGTTACAGACTTGATCAGAGTGTATTTGCTATCAGTCAAAATGGTGAGCTAGTCTTTTGTTTAAGGTATTTTAACTCTGCTGACATAAATATTTACCAGAATAGTATTGATTTGGGGAAATACAGCCATATCTACTCTTTATGGTAAATATTGTTTCTAGATATTTGTTTTGGATACAATCAACAATAAGTGAGTCAATCATCTTTTCCATCTGAGTTCATCTTTAACATCCATTTCATTTTCTGATCAAGGGAATTCAAACTTCTCTAGGAGAATGTGAATCCCCAAAGCATGAATAACACTGTCGGAAAGACCATTAGATACTGTCCAATTCACTGGTTTTCAAACTATGATCATCCAGATTCTTGCATTTTTAAGTAGAGGATCAAGGTCACAGTGTAGAGTGGGAACAGAGAGAATGACAAGAAGGGCTTCAACAAAAGAAAAAAGGATTTAAGTTCCTTTTATACCCTAAGGTCCCACTTTTAATTTAATTTGATAAAAAGATCTTTTTGTTACTGAGTAAGAAATTCTAGCCTGAGAAAGACTCAATAACTTGCTTCAGATCACTCAGCTAGTGACAGAGCCAGGATTAAAACCAGATCTCCAGAGTTTTCATCCACTCAAAGTGTCTTTTCTGCAGTTAGACCCAACTTTTTTAATTCCTCCTTCCATCCTGTTAGCATCAACCTATTCTTTTTATAAAAATGTCTTCTTTCCATTTTCAGCACTTGATAGTTGTATCTAGAGCAGCCTTGCTTTGTTTTCTCTATGTATCTTATTCACTAACCTTTCATCATCAATTCTGAACATCAACGGTCCCACCAAATTTAGGAGGGGATCACTATTATCATTAGTAATAATATCATCTTCCATATCAGCACTATTTCCTCCAGAGACATTCACCTTTCATCAATTTACACATTAATTCTATTGATATAAATGTATATATTCTCATGAAGTGCATGGTGAGACATGAAAAAACTAAGATCCAGACATGACAAATGACTTGTGCAAAGATTCACAGCTATCTGGAAGCAGGCTCGGGGCTGGAGGTCTGCTTCCTGATCTCCACTCTTTCTACTAGACCATCCAAATGATGAGAAAGGGGGTGTTAAATTCCCACCTGCATGGTAGATTAGCCTGCTTTCCCTTGACATTTCAGTTGACTTTGTTCCTTATTAAATCAGTCATGCATACACATAACAAATTATTCCTTCACCTTGACAACCTCACCACCAACCTGCTGGAGCAAGATCAAAGGACCATCAGTTTCTTCATAAACTTTTCTCCACAATCCACAGAGTTGATTGCCCCTTTATCTAGCCATTCTTTGCAGCCTTTACATTTTGACAACGTTTGGAACCCACTGAGCCTCTTTTGACCTCTCATCATTTTTTCCTTCCACTGGATTTGTATTCACATAGTCACTTGACTCATGCCAGGATACCCTTTAAGGAATAACCCTGTGTAACACACTCCCCAAGAGCCTGACATTCTCTTTGCTCTATTGTGGAGACTCTGAATCCCTATCTGAATATTCAGTCTAGCCGGCTCAGAAGATTGGAAGGAAGGGGAGGAATGAAATGAAGTAGATACTTGCCATAGAAAGTAACGTTATGAGAAGCCACATTCTTAGCACTGGCATATGTAACTCCAAGGTAACATGTAAACGCATTCAGTTAGATATATAAATACATATATATATATAATATCATGAAGCCAATAAACCCCTACCTCCTCCATAGCCTAATGGATATGGAAACCCAAGAACCCCAAGGTAGAAGGAATAATATATCCCCACCACCGGCATAAGTTTTTAAATCAAAATCTAAAGATTTGCAAAGAATTGCATCTATTTGATTGATCCCCCCACATGAAAGGGATAAACATAAATGATAATGATACTAATAAATCCTGATTTAAAGCTCATGCTCTTTGCCCTATAGTCGCCATTAGGAGGTTAAAGATAATGATTCAAACACCTGCTGAAGGCTAAGAAACTTCTTTATGGTGTCAGCAATTCAATTTTCTATTGAAAACTAGTATCTTTTAGAAGTCATGGTAAAAGCTATTCCTGGGTCAGTCATGGCAAAATGATTACAATCACATTTCTCTACTGCTTGATTAGGTCACTGTACCCTTCTGCCCTGTGTCCACCAGTTTCTTTGGGGTATCCTCTCATTACCAGTACAAGTCAGGGTGAGCGTCCCTTTATCGAGTTTGGAAAACCAGTTGCAGACAGAAGGTGGTTATCATTCTTGACTACAAAACAAGTTTGGGGTCACGGGTGGTTGCCTTCTCACTGTGCTTTGAAAAGAAGAGAGAAAATGCCTTCCGTTTGCTGGGAGCAAAAAATATGTTCTTTTTCATCTGAAACCATTTCTTGCATCTCCCTAAATATTATGGAGCATCCCACAAGTAGCTTATAATCTGATCTATTTACAAGAGCAAACTGAATATATTAGAAACACGTCTTCAAGCTGGCAGAGACCAGCAGCCCAGGAAACTTTGGGGAATCAAATATCTGACGGCAGGTGTCCCGGGTAGAGCAGCTGTGTGGCTGCGCATAGGAGCTGCCACTTAACAAGGGAGGGCAGCTTGTTCCCATAGCTCATGGGGAGTTGGACACAGTTCTATTCCCTTTGGAGTCTCTGGGCAACAGCACACAAAGCAGACATTTCATCATGTCCCGTGCCTCCTTCTTCATGTGATTGCAGGAAGTCTTGGACAGAACAGTTCCCTACGCAGGAGTTAAAAATGTCAGTCTCAAGAGAAACCAGACCATTGACCCTGAGTCTATGTGTCAGTAATCCCCTTCTCCTCTGCAACATGGTCAGTTACCATAGTAACCAGCATCCAAGGCTTATTAGTGCTTGTTAGTGTGTAAAAGGTGATTTATAAGCATATAAATAATTGGCAACTCGTTAACAGGTGGGGCAACTGAACTTGGCTGCCTTTGGCAATTATCTGCAGGATGGGCAGTCTTGCTCCTGCCCTCTGCAGCTGCCTGCCTGGTTGGCTCAGAGAGCATCAACCTTGAAAACAAGGCAAACAGGAAACAATCCATCAGTGGGGTGGGTGGAGCAGACCTTGCCACCAAAGGCGGTTGTTTGCTTAGCAGAGTGCACTGGGAAAGACGGGAGGGAGAACAGGCTGCCCGCATGCCATTTTCCCCTCAGACAATGCATACACTGTATCCAGAAAAGCCTTGTTTCTTGGAAATGCCTTAGGAATGGAGACAGACTTACATATAAGTTGTCAGTTTGTGCTGGAAGAGCCCCTTGTGTAAAAATACTTCCCTGAGCCAGGCATCCTGAACTGGCTATTAGAGGAGAATGAGACTGAGAGAGAATGTAGTTGTGCCATACTCCCATAGTTGTAAATAAACTAATCTTGCTGTTGACAGCATTTTTCACTGGAGAGAGAGAGGACAACCAGAGCGGACCTTAGAACACACTGCTGAGAAGATCAGGGATTACAAGTGTTTGTGCATCAGCCACCGTTCTTCTGGACAGCAATTCTAACAGGCTAGACTTGGAGGATTCTGAGGTATTGACATAAAAAAAGACCCTTTTCAATATCTAATGTTTTCTAAAGTTTTGGGGTCCTGAATAATTACTATTAAAAGTTTCTCATGGAAGAATGTTATACATTCATCTCTCTACAAGAAATACTATTTTGACGATGATAGAGGAGGTGGTGATGATTTATTGTTATTTTGACTCAAGGCACATGGGAAATAGAAAGAGGGAAAATGAGAAGATACCCACTTCTGGGTATTTACCAAAAATATAGAAAAACGCTAATCTACAGAGATACGTGCGAGTCCATGTTTATTGTAGCATTACTTATAATAGCCAAGAATTGAAACTACCGAAGTTCCCATTGTTACATGAATGACTATAGATGTGGCATATATACAGCATGGGATATTACAAAGCACTGAAAAAAGAGATCCTGACATTTGAGATGACAAGGGGATTATGCTCAGTGAAATAAGTCAGAAGAAAAAAGACAAATACCAGGTGATCTTACTCATATGTAGAATATAAAATACGAAGCAAATGAACAGATAGAACAAAAACTTACCCTTGGACATTGCAATAGAACTGAAGTTAATGGTGGGGAATAGAGTATGAGATGAGAACAAGTAGTGGTGGGGGGTCTAGTGGGCAGTGATGAAGGATTTTGGTAATTTGGTGGTGGGCGGAGTATGTTGTCATATATATGAGGAGTAGGAAACTTGCGCACGTGGGCTTATAGTATTTTGTAAATCAGAGTTACCTCAATAAACACTAAATTTAATAAACACTCCTCCAATTTGTGCTGTTTTGGGTATCATTCTAAGGGTTTTATATATAATAACTCGTCTTATCCTCAAAAATTTTTATAACTTAGGCATTGTTATTATTTCCCTTTTACATGTGAAGGAACAGAGTCCTCAAAAACTTATTCAAGATCATATTTAGTGGCAAATGAAAAGCAGACCTGGTATTTAGAAACAATGCAGGAAAGATTGCATTCCTGCTTCCTTTCATTCCATCAACAAATATGTCAAACGATGGTTCCATCTCCAGTTATGATGTAGAAAATGAAAAGAGAATTAAACTTTCATCACAGAAACCAAACAGTCAACCAACAAAATCCGTTTTCCTGAGCCCCTCAGAAAAGTGATATTGAAAGAATCTTTAAACAAACAACTCCAGTGACAAACACTTCATAGGAATTAAGACATACAAAGCAGTTCCCCTTTAGGGATGACCAACAGGAAAAGATAAATTTCCCCCACAGACAGGAAATCAGCAAGTTCTTTAAGGAAACGTAAAGGTCTATGTATGGGTGGCCAAGAAAGATTTGTGTCAAGCCCTTGGTTACAGAGCAAATCTACACTGATGCACTAACACTGTTGCCTGGGTTTTTACTGAGTGACCAAGTGCAGTTTTCCAGACTTGAAGGAAGAGAAGAGAGCTGAGAGGGGTTAATTTCAACTCAAGATTTCAGCTGTTAAGTGTGGGAGATGCAGCTATTTTGAGAGGGAAGACTCTAAGGCATTCTGGGAGGACAGTTATCTTCAGAGGCATCTAAAGCCTGAGTCAATCTAGAGAAGAGCAAAGAAAACTTTCCAAAACCACAAAGAGACGGAAACCACGCTGCAAAAGCAGAGATCTTCATATTTCCAAAAGCTAGTAGGTAGGCAGAGAAGCATAAAGATCTATGGATCTCACTAGTCCTCAGACCTCAGGTTTACAGGAGACAAATTCTAATTATACTTTCAAAAATGTTAAAGATCATAATAAAGTTGCCATAAAGTCAAAATACATCTCAACTAGAGATCAGATTTATTTAGCTCTCCACTCTTGATATTTTCTAGAAATAAATATTATTTATACCCAGATATCCTGTTTACTTATGTAAAATATATTTTGTGACATAAAATTTACATGACACACAAAGCAAGAAAAAGTAAACCACAGTCAAGAGAGAATATGTTAAGAGATGCAGATTCAGAGGTGGCTCAGATGAGGGAATTTCAGTCAGAGACTTTATAAATAAAATACATACAAGAAAGAGTCTAAAGGAACAAGTAGAAAAAAGTAGACACGTGAGTGAGGAGATGGAAGTTTTAGCAGAGACATGAATACTATAATACGCAAATCTATTGAAGATTACAGAAAAAATACAATATCAAAATTAAGGTGGAGGCAGCAGCAGACTGGAATCAGAAAATAAAAGAACAAGTATACTTGGAGACAATTCAATAGAAGGCATCCAAATGAAGAAAAAATACAGAAAAATGTTTTATGCATTTGGGACAATATCTATATTAAATCCATTGTGAGTACAGAAAAGAGAACATAAAAAACAATGTAGAAAAATATTTAAATAAATATGGCAGAGAATGGTTGAAAGGCATTAATACTCACATACAAGATACACATGGACCCCATGTAGAGCACCACAAAGAAAACTATACTTATATTCTTCATAGGCAAGTAGCTGAAAACCAAACTTAAAGAAAATAATTTAAAATCACTCAGTAAAAAGAGGCATATTTTCTGCAATGTAACAATATTCATGATGTCTTTTTTCCCACTAAAAAATGACTGAACAATATTTTACTTGACAACAAAATAATGTAAAGTTCTAAAAATTCAACCTAAGAAATTTATATACAATATAAATCTAGATAACTAAACTTTAAGAAGGAGGGAAAATTAAATTATTTTAGAGTAGCAACTCTTAGGGAGTTTGCCTATGGAAGCTCTGTTCTGTAAGATAGGTTAAAGGGAGTTCTTCATACTGAAGAGAAATAAAAACAAATGAAACCCCAGTTGCAGGAATGAATGAAAGATTGAAAAAGAGTAAATATCTGAGCATATGTAACAGACTTTCCAAAGTATATTCATCTTATGTCTTTAAAAGTTGACAATAACCATATCTTGATTATATTGAGGGGTTTTCAATATATATAAAACAATATTATAAAACATATAGTGCATGAAGAACAAAAAGAGAGCAAATAATCTAAACTCTAAAGTAGTATATCATTATTTAAAGATAAACTGAAATAACTAAGATTCATATTATAATCTCTAAATCTGTAATGCTACATAAGATAATCAGTTGTTCATAATGATATTTAAATTAGAAAGAAAAGGCACTTAATTAAAGCAAGAGGAAAATAAAGAAGAAGGCAAAATGTTACTGGAAAAAAATGAATTCACAGTAAAAGCAGTGGACTAATAATCTATAAAATAAGAGTGAAGATTAAAAGACAGAGAAGCAAAAATTAACAAAAGCTACATCAATTACTAAAGGGACTTATATAACATAAATGTAGAATGAGAAATCAAATACATAGACTGGCAGGAAGCGTGATAATAAAATTTTGGAATACATTGAAATATCAGTAGTTATTAACTCAAAATGGAATATATGTATACACACACACACACACACACACACACACGCACATAAGATTGCATACCTGAACCTCATAGTAAGTAGGAAGCAAAAAAGCTATAGTAAAAATTCAAAAGAAAATAACCCCAAAACCTAAACAAAACCACCAAAGAAAATCATCAAACTCAAGAGAAGACAAAAAATAAGTAAGGGACAGAGAAGAACGATGAAGACAACTTAGAAATCAAATAGCAAAATGGCAATACATACATGTCATATACCACTTAAATTTAAATGGATTAAAATCTCCAATCAAAATACACAGAATAGCTGAATAGATTAAAAACAAAGCAAGAAAGAATAAGAAACCAACCAACCAAACAAGCCCCAATCACATGCTACATATAAGAGACTCACTTCAGGAAACCAGAACAATTGTAGACTAAAAGTAAAGGCATAAAAAACTGATATTCAATGCATATGGAAGTCTGTATGGCTATATTCATATCAGACAATAGATTTTACAACAGAGACTATAAAAAAAAACACACAGAGGGGAAAAATTGTTGGTGTCACAGGAACTCTGATGGTGGGTGTGGTATGAAATATAGACTGAGATGCAATTTCAGTATCCTAAAAATGGAACTAAAGAAATAATTTGTGAACTAAAGAAATAATAAATATAACTATAAAAACACAAACATTATATCATGAAAAAGGGGTCAATCTAGAGGGAAGACATAATAGGTGTTAATTTATATATATTCAATACAGAGGAAACAAAATATGTAAAACAAATACTGATATATCTAAATGGACACACTGATAGTAACACAATCATAGTAGAGGACTTTAATACCCCACTTACATCAACTGATACATATTCCAGACAGAAAATAGATTAGGAAAACTCAGTTTTACATGACACGTAAGAGTAGATGGACACAGTAGATATATACAGAATAATTTATCCCAAAGCAGAAGAATATGCATTCTTCTCAAGTGCACATGGAACATTCTCACAAATAGATCACGGGTTGGGACGCAGAACAAGTCTCAATAAATTAAAGAAGATCAAATTCATATCAGACATCTTCTCTGAAATCAACTTCAAAGAGAAAATGCAAAAAAGAAAAAGAAAAAATACATGAAGTTTAAACAATATGCTTCTGAATAACTAAACTGAGTCACTGAAAAAAATCAGAGACATCAAAAATATCTGGAGACAAACACAAATAAAAATGCTCTATACCAAAATCTTTGGAGTATAGCAGATCAGTACTAAGGGAACTTTGTAACAATTCTGGCATATCTAAAGAAACAGGACCAATTTCAAATGGACAGTCTAACCTTAAAAGTAAAGGAGCTGAAAAAGAACATAAAATGAAGCCAAAGTCAGTAGAAGAAAGGAGATAATAAAGAATTGAGTGAATATGAAAGAAACAGAAACCAAAAAAAAAAATAATAATAATATTGATTAAATAACAATTTTTAAGTAAAATCAACAAAATTGATAGACCTTTAACTACAGTCATTAAGGAAAATGAGAAAAGATTCAAATAAATAAAATCAGCAGTGAAAGATGGAAAGTTACATGGACATCACAGAAATACAAAGATTATAATAAACTACTGGGAACATATACATGCTAACGTACGGACAAACTCAAAGAAATGGGTAATTTATCCGAATTGCACAACTTCCCAAGAACCATATAGAAACAGAAAATTTGAAAAGACTCATCATAGTAAAGAAATTGAAAGTAGTCAAGTCTCTCACCACTGAAAAAAAGTTCAGGAACAGATGACATCACTGGAGATTCTACCAAATATTCAAAGACGATCTAATACTCATTCTTCTCAAACTTTCAAACAGTTCGTAACTTCATTTATGAAACCAGTATTAACCTGACCCTAAAATCAGCTAAGTTCATCACACGCGCGCGCGCACACACACACACACACACACACACACACCATGCACATAGGGAAAATTACACGCAAATATTTCTGATGAAGATATAAACATCAAAGCAAAAATACTCAATCAACATTCGCAATCTAAATCCAAAAATACTTTAAAAATCATACACCACAATCAAGTGGGATTTACTCCAAAGATGCAAGTATGGTTCAGCATACACAAATCCATCAATGTAATATAGCACATCAACAAAATGAAGGATTAAAGTCAAATAGTATGATCTTAGCAATTTCGGAAAAAGCATTTGGTAAGATTTAGCACTCATTTATGATTAAAAAAATCTCAATAATATCAATATAAAAGGAAGATAGCTAAAATAATTTTAAAAAATTATGACAAACCTATAGCAAATATATTCAATGATAAACAAAAAATTAATGGTTTTTCTCTAAGATCAGGAACAAAAGAAAGCTATTCACTCTCATCTCTTTTCCTTAACATAGTATTAGAAGTCTTTGCCAGAGCAATTAGACAAAAATAAACAAATAAAAGGTATCCATATTGGAAAGCAAGAAGTAAAATTGTCACTATTTGTAGAAGACATAATATTATTCATAGAAACTCCTAAAGACTCCACCAAAAACTATTAGAAATAATAAATCAATACAACAAAATTGCAGGCTACTAATAATACACAAAAATCTAAGGTGTTTCTAAACACAAGGAACAATGGCAGAAAAGGAAACGAAGAAATCAGTAACATTTACGATCACATCAAAAAGGGATAAGTTTAATCAAGGAAGTGACCGATCAATGAAAGCTGTAAGACATTGTTGAATAAAATTGAATAAGACACAAATAAATAGAAAGACAGTCTATGCTTATGATTGGGAGAATCAATATTCTATAAATGGTCATTTTATCTAAAGCAATCAAAAGAGTCAGTGTGATTCCTAGCAAGATCCCAATAGTATTCCTCACAGAAATAGAACAACAACAAGATCTTAACATTTGTCCATAAGCACAAAAGACCTCAAATAGACAAAACAATTCTGAGAAAAGAGAACTATGGAGCTACCATGTGCCCTGATTTCAAAATGTACTACAAAGCAATAGTTACTTAAACAGCTTGGTATTGGAATAAAAACTGTCAGAAAGATAAATGGAATGGAATTGAGACTCTAGAAATAGACCCACACATTTATAGGGAACCAATATATGGCAAAGGAGTCAAGAGCATATAATGGAGAAAGGAAACTCTCTTCAATAAATGGTGCTAGGAGCACTGGACAGTCACATGCAGATAATTAAACCAGACCACTTTTCACCATACATAAAACATGAATTCAAAATGAATTAAAGACTTGAAAATAAGGTCTGAAACCATAAAATACATACAAGAAAACATAGGTTACATTGACTTTAGTGTTCTCTTGGTGTCTTTATCTTCAAAAGCAAGGGAAGCAAAATAAAATATAAACAAATGAGACTATACTAAACTAAAATGTTTCTGCACAGTAAAAGAAATAATTGAAAATACAAAAATCCCACGAAGATATTGGCAAACCATATATCAGAAAGAGATAACTATTCAAAATCCATAAATAACTCAACAACATAAAGACTTCCAACCCAACTGAACAATGGGCAGAACATCTAAAGAAGCATTCTACCAATGAAGACATAGAGATAGCCAAGGGACACTTGAAAAGATGTTCTTCATTGCTTATCAAGTAAAAATCACAATATGATTTTATCTCACATATATCAGAATGGCTATTATCAGTAAGCCAAAGACTAATAAGTGTTATCCAGAATGCAGAGAAAATGAGACAGCTGTGCACTTTGGTGGGACTATAAATAAGTTCAGTCACTATGGAAAATAGTAAGGAGATATGATTCAGAGGGCTTCACTAAAGTTATATCAATAAATCAGTAAGGAATAAGCCAATTTTACATAAATGTATGCAAAAAATGAAAGAGGAAGAAATATTGTTCTACCAATATAATTTGGCAAATATACAACAAGAAAACATTACAGATGCATATCTGTTATAATCACAAATGCAAAATACTTAACAAAAATAGAAGCAAATTGAGTACACATATACAGAGTGATGCATCATGAACAAAGAATATTTTTATCTCAGATACGTAATATGGTTCAATATTGAAAATGGTCAACTATAAGTCACCATAACAGAAAAACCAGGGAAACCACAGGAACTATTTAAATTGATGGAAAAACTGTCTTTAACAAAATCAAATAAACATTCTGAACAAAAATACAACAAATTAAGAACAGAAGGTAACCTCCTTAATCTTTTAAAGGGCATCTACACTAATCCTAAAGCTAAAATACTTATTTGTGAAATGTTTTATTTCCCCTCTACTCTCTCAAAGGAGGTAAGAATTCCTTCTCTATCATGTATTTAATATTTCTCTGGAAATTCCCTCCTGTGCAATAAGGGAGGAAAAATAAGCCAAACATTAAAGATCTAACAGAAGGAATTAAAAATATTTTAACTGCAGGCCAAACGGTTGTGTATGCAGACAACCTACTGGGATCTAGAAAAAAAAGACTAGCTCTACCAAGAAAATTTACTGATGTTTCTGGATTCAAAGTCTATTCACAAAATCCAAAAGTGTTTTTATATATAAGCAATAAAAAATAGAAAATAATATAAAATAATTTGCAATATCATCAAAATATTAAATAGACAAAGAAAAAGATGGAAAAATAATCATAATCTCCACAATGAAGAACTAGACCTATGATCACTGATGGGCTTAATGCTGAAGAATTTTTTTTTTCTCTCCAAATTCAACTGTAGGTTCATTCTGAAGATCTTGGAAAAGTGATGATAAAATTTGGATACAATAAAAGGACTTAGAATGGTCAAATCATCTTTTAAATGAGGTTAAGGATAATACTATCTACCACAAGATTTTGTATAAAGTGGTAGTAAGCAATAGAGTATAGTAATTTAAAAATGTAACATTTATGTTGGTGTAAATTGAGTCCAAAAATAAAGCCACAAAATATTAAGTCAATTTTTTATCAGGTAAGACACCAAGTTCATTCTATGGAAAAAGGGAAGGCTTTTTTTTTTTAACAAATAGTATTGGAACAACTTAACCCTTATGCTTGACAAACAATATATTAACTTGATGAATCTTCAACACTGACTCATAAAGCACAGAAGAAAAATAAAAATAATAGCTCTGTAACCTTGGAACTAGGCAAAGATGTTTTCAAGAGGGCAGAAAAATCAATAAAAGAAAAAGAAACAAGTTGAGCTTCATCCAAATTAAAATGTGCATCTCAGTAACAGAAACATTATTAGCAAAATTAATAAGCAAAAAGTAAAGTGGGTAAAAGTTTGCATAATACATATATTTGTAAAGAAATCACATACAGAATATGTAGAAAACGCTTCTAAAGCAGTAACAAAATGGAAACAACCCGGTTAAAAAATAGCTAATGACTAGAATAGATACATCAAAAAAAAAGAAATATAAATGGCCAATAAACACATGAAAATGTATTCAACATGTCCAGAAAAGATGGTAAAAGAATGCTCAAAGTAACTTTCATATTCATAATTACACAAATATCCATCAACAGGAGAATGAATTAACAGAATGTGTTATAATCATGCAATAAAATGTTACTATGTAATATAAAAGGAGGAAGTACTGATATAGGCATCAACATGAATACATTTCCAAAACATGAGGAATAAAAGAGGCCAGCCATAAAAATATATTCTCATTATTTTATTTTTATAACTTCCAGGAACGGACAAAACTCTGGTGATAAAAATCAGTAAGTGGTCACTCTGAGTGGCAGAATGAAGGGGATATTGTGTGTAAATTTTCTGGGGTAGAGTAAGTGGCATCATTAGGGAAGCGAATGGGTAAGTCACAGAATGGAAAACAAATGTTTTCCTAATACATATATCTGACAAAGGACTCATATTCTGTACCTGGCTATTTTCTGTACATGCATATTCAAAATTGTTAAAAATCCATCAGACTGAATGCTTAAGATCTGGGCATATTCTTATATATAAATCACATGTAACTATATATACACAGAGAGAGAGAGAGACATTAGTTGCTCCTATTCTATGCAACTCACTGGCATTATAGCGATAAAAAGGTCTATCTCCTCACAAAATTAAAATATCTAATAAATGGACATTTTAAGGCTATTCAAGGACTTAGACCGTAACTATATCCTGCCTCCTTATCATCAATATAGTAAATTATTTTTTCTCAGTACATAAGATAGTGAAAACGTGGTAATAAGGAATCAGGAGTACGGAGTTTTAATCACATCTCTGACATTGTCTAGCTTTGTGACCTTGAGTAACACATTTACCCTTGATATCCTTATCTGTAAGATAAGGGTATGAGTCCAATACCCCTTTAAGTCCTGTCTCTTCACTGAATTTTATTCCTATTGTATACACTAATGATATCATCTATTTGCTATGAAGCTGTACCTTGGAGAAAACATTTTTCATGAGGAAAGAGACGGTTTCAATCTCTTTGCCACTCTGATAACTGCCCCTCCTTGTCATGCCATGGAGTTCCTATAGACCCATGTCTTGAGTTAAGCCTAGAGTTTGATGGAGATAATGGATTTTTGAGAAACCGAAACCTGATGAGTCTTGCCTTTATTTGACTTCCAATTTCCTGTTTATGGCTTGTTTTTCCATTATGCTAATTTTGAGAAACAGTGACCAGTCCTGAATTCAAATTTCAAATCAGAAGACCCCATGTGTAGAAAGATCTTTTAAGTTTTCCAGGTGTAGAAGTTTGTTTTGTTTTGTGCTTTAAAGCAAATTAGTTAAGACTCAGAAATGGGAATGAATCTAAAATCTCTATGCTCATAAAACAGTTTCTCTTGTAAACATTTAGAGAACAAGCAGGAGTAAATTGCTCTTTTATGAGGTCTTCAGAGAAACATAATACATAACTTGCTTTTGTTGTGATTTTTGAATTTTGCCTTTCTTCCAAATTGCTCAAACACTTTTTGGTTAGAGAAAATCCAAACTCAAAATCACCAAATCTTTATGCAAAGAGGGCTTCTCAGCCCATGTGACTCACTTTCTCTTGTAATTTGCCATCTCTGCTTTTCTACTTCATATTCATCTAAAGTCTGTCTTTTCTTTCTGGTCACAGTCTTCAAAGTAGATGTCAATCCTTCCTCCATCAGCCTTTCACCACATTTCCATAAGCTTTGGTATCATTTTTAACATCTTTTTTCCAATATCATTAATTAGTCCATTAATTCTTTCCACAAAAAAAAAAGAACAAAAACCCCTCACTGAAACACAAACAGTATCTGTGAGATGCTCTCTAGGTACCTGGGATAAAAGGATGAAGCTTTCAATCCAAGAGACATTAAAAAGTGAATGACAAGTGTGATCATTCGTTTTATACAACCTTTTGCAAACTTTTGTTCTGGTCTGTGAATGAATACTTAGATTTTCTTCGCAGCCATGGCTGGACTCAAGTCGTGAAGTCCTCCTCACTTCCTCCTAAGCTGCCAACTACACTGTCTCTTTTGATTGACGTGTTTCACGCTTAAGAAACAGTTTCTCAGCATTCTATAAATATAACTCCTTTGCATCTCCCTAAGAAGCACACACAAAAAACAATGACCAGTGGGAAGGACAGGTATGGCCAATTACTGTTCTTTTTATGGTTTTCTGCTTCTAACACTTGGCCTTTTCGTCCCCATTCATGTATTCAGAAATCAATCTATTGATTGACTCATTTATTTATTGATAAAAATGTATTTAATGCATACTATGAGCTGGCCAGTAATACTTAATCCTGTTTTGGAGTTCAGTATCAAAAAGAGCATCTCGGATAGTTGTCTTTGCCAAAAACAAAAACAGTAGAGCTTTTACAGTCCATTCAGATAGGTGTCTTTGAAAATAAATTAATACATTTTAAAGGCTAGAAAGAGACATTTTTAGTGGTGAGGTATTCTACTAAGTAGTGTTTAAAGTGTGTGAGAGTATTATTATGGAGGGAGAGACTTTATAAACACACACACATATATATAATCATATATATGCATACCTTATTTCTCTAGTATCATATTTCTACAAACCCTTTTCAAACTACCTTTGATATGAACTGCATTCTAAAACAGCCTTTAAAATGCAAAAACCATAATAGTTGGAAAACTCATTTTTAGAAGATATTGCATTAAATTTTTAAAGCACAGATTTAAAAAATATTACATCCATCCATGTATATGTATATATATATGCATATAATATATATATATAAATGATGTCAACACACACAACTAGTTTGAAGAATGGGGTAAGAGGTTTGGTTCATTTAATTCATATAAGTAATTGTTACTTTATTACCATATCAGCTATTCCCATTTCTCAACAAGTATTTATTAGGTGTGAGAGTTCTTTCAAGGTAACAATTTATTAAATCAATGCTAAGAGCTTGCTAGTGGTACTATCTATATTTTACATATGAGAAATCTAATGAAAATAGAGGTCAAAGAACTTGATTTATTAAATACTGAGTTCAAACTCTCACATAAGAAAACAAAACTTGACAGAAAAGATAGAATCCTGCTCACGAGGATATTGGATAATTGACAGCAAGTATTTTAAAACAATGAACTGCAGTGAAAAGTTATGGAAAAATGTTTAAAGGGTGTGACTTTTTTCCTGAGTAAAACATGCCTTTGGGAAACTTTAATCTCCTCAGTTTGATCTTCCTATTGGCATTTTGCCACATCTGAATTTCTTGTTTTCTTCCTTTTCTTCTAAGATTGACGTGTTTGAAGGACTTGCTGAAGAACTTGTATTCTCACAGGGTTCACACACAGCACTTTAGAACTTCAAGGGTCCCTTTACTTTCGGGGCGTGTTGTACTCATTTGGAAACAAAAATGGGACCAGAAAATTAAATTTTCTGTAATTATGAAGCAAATCTCTACTCTTTTCAT
Source organism: Solenodon paradoxus (assembly GCA_004363575.1). Taxonomy (NCBI): domain Eukaryota; kingdom Metazoa; phylum Chordata; class Mammalia; order Eulipotyphla; family Solenodontidae; genus Solenodon; species Solenodon paradoxus. The sequence goes on along the minus strand of RJWH01004278.1, from coordinate 59,679 downwards.
TATGAATGGAATGTCTCACATTTAATGATCACCATCTCAGCTGCTTTTCCATCAAGTCCCACATTCTCATTTTACATTCCTCTGAGACTTCTGTCCTGTGTCATCCTGTGGATATTTCCTTTGCCCTTTGTCATTTTTCCAAGGTGTCCTTATCTACTTATGCCATGAGCTCCTTTTTCCTAATCCCCTTCTTACACCTATTACTTTTTTTAATATTATTAGCCTGCTTTCTTTTGACACAAAGGCTTAAAAGTCACTGCCTATTTTCGTCTGTTGACAACTTTTCATGTCTCTGTGATAGTGACACCTTAAGTCCTTGACAGCAAATGTCAAAATCTCCCAAAGTGTACTGTAGGAAAGTCCGGGCACTCTGATGAAAACAAGAGGTACTCACGGGGATAAATGGTATCGCGGGGATCTAAATTCCAGATACTGGCTATCTCAAAATACAGCTTGACTTTGTAGCTCACGTTCAAAATATCTCAGTTCTTATTCTGATCAACAATTTTAGTGACTGTCTATAGGTACACAAGACATAGGCTTGAATTAGTACTCCTAAAAGTTGAAGCAGTCGCCATAGTTTCCATAACAAACAATCGAGCTGAGATACAAAATAGGAAAGGTCAGTGTTTAAAAAGTAGTTAAAAGACGACTTAGTCCTTGTTCTCCACCAATTACCTACAAACTCTTGACTTTCATTTTCTAATCTTAATATACTTACCTCGGAGACAAAACTCTCATTCTCCCTCTCTCTCTCTTTTTTTTTTCCATTCCTGTGACATTTCAAAATAATCTCTCACCTTCTCTTTAATGACTAGTAAATATTGAATGCATTTCCTTTAAGAAGAGAGATCACAGCAGATTTGTACAATTTAGCTGCAAAACCACAAAACAATCTTTTAAAATGTTTTCTGAACCTGAGTTCAGAAATAGGTGTTTTTTTTTTTTTCCTCTTAACCTTTAGAAATGGTTTGAATGTAAAGGGACAAAGCGATTCTTAAATGCAGTCCCAACGACATCCACCAAACGCTAAAATTACCATCGGTTTAATGGGTCAAATTTGTAACCAGTGTGAAGTCCTAACATTATTTGTGAATGCCCTATGATAGGTTATGTGAGTAAAGTAACATGTAACTCAAAGAGACACTGATAAGCTATATTTTACATTTTTTTTCCAGATGCAGGAAGGAAACAGCCAATCTATTTGATTTGATCTAAAAAACAGTTGTTATCTTAATGGCATTTGGAAGAACTTAAGGACATTTCCTGGGTTCCAGGTCTGCTAGTCACACTTCATCTTGTATGACTAGGCTGTGCCTTTGCAGACATAGTCAAAGGGCCCACTGTGTCACGTTCATGATTAAATTTTTTTTTAAGTTGAATTTCACAAAGTACCTCTTTTCAAGTAATTGTGGCTAGAAATCCTTTCTCTGTTCTCCACTGGGGCATGACCTCTGAACAGTTGCTTGGATGGAAGCTATCAGACTTGACTCCTATCAGTACTTGTTCTGTTTTTAATCTCACAACCATCTTCCTATCATGACTCAGAGGTTACAGAAGTTGCATAAAGTAAAGGTATAAGAATGTAGGGCTCATTGGTTACAAAGAAAATCAGAGTGGGACATGAAAGGGGCACCGGATAAATAAGGGGACAGTGTTATGGGTGGCAATGTCTACTCTCTGGTTTCTGTGCTGAAGTTCTAACTCCCAAATATGTCATAGGTGACCTTATTTGTGAATAGGGTCATTTCAGATATAATTAGTGAAGAGGAGGCCACCAGGGTAGGTCCTAATTCAATTCTGACAGATGTCCTTATAAAAGGGAGAATTTGGAACAGACATGCAGATAGGGAGAATATCATGTGAAGGTGATGGCAGTAATCAAGGTGATGCTTTATAAACTAAGGACCACCAAAAATATCCAGTTAATCACCAAGAGCTAGAGGAGAGGCATTGAACAGTTTCTCCATCATAGCCTTTAGAAGGTGCCAACTCTGCTAATGTCTTGATCTCAGATTTATAACCTCCCAAACTGTAAGACTATACCTACGTGGTTTAAGTCATTCAGGTTTTGGTACTTCCTTACAGCATAAGTCATACTAACTTAGTACAAGCAGCCAATTTGGGAAAATGACTTGTAGACAACTGTTGTAGGCAGAGATGTTAGAGGGGAAGGATGGCCTGGGATAAAAGTCAAACAGATAGCAGGTGACCTGGCTGAGACCCAGTCATGGTGACAGAACATTCTTCACTGTGGCAAGGGGGAAATTAGATCACAACTATCCAGAAATCAAGTTTTCAAGAGAGGGACAAAGGTTCAGACACTGGAAAGTTAGGTGCAGAAAGAGCAAGAGAAGAAGACAGAGTGAACTTGCTCCTGTGAAAGAGCAGAGATTAATAAGGCAGTACAGTGGGACTCTGGCTTTAGGGTCTCATCTATCCCTGAGTTTTATTATGTAAGCAGTAAGGATCAACAGATAAAATCCACTAGGAATTAAATACTGAGCAAAGCAGTACTTATGAAGGTACTCTCAGGCAACTGTATAGAAAGTCCATAAAAGTTTGAGATGAAATTCAGAAGTGATGAAATTTTGAGATCAACACTTAGCTACAGCTTCCTTACCATCAAAATGGAACCACACATATATTCATTTCATTAGAATTTTGTGAGAACTAAATCACATAATTCATGCACAGAGCCTGATATAGTAAGCCCTTGGATGAATGTCAGAGGCTGAGTCAGAATTGTACATAACTAAAATTCACATATTCCTTCGATTTAAATGTGGGTGTTGATATTTCCCCTCTCCTGTCAGCTCCCTGAAAGCAGTACCTGTAATTCAGGTTTTAGTATACCCAAGCAACAATTACTTAATTATTGTGATGATTAAATTAAAAATAAAAAAGATGAGACATCCAAACTGAAAATGAAGACTACATTTGTCATCATTGTAGATGACATATTAATGCAGAAAACCCTAACAACATCACCCAAACAGAACTCATGAACAAACTCAGTAAAGTTGCAGAATACAAAATCAACGCACAAAAATATGCTGCATTTGTATACACTAATAATGAGCTAGCAGAAAAGGGAAATTAAGAAAATAGCCCCTTTCACAATAGTATCAAAAATAATAAAATACCTAGGAATAAAATTAACCAAGAAGATAAAAGACCTATACACTGAAAACTATGACACTGATTCAATAACTTGAAGAAGACACAAATAAATGGAGAGACATTCTTTTCATGATTGGAATAAATAATATTGCTTAAAAGTCCACACAACTCAAAGCCATCTACAGATTCAATGCAACCCTAAAAATTTCAGAGGCATTTCTCTCTCTCACACACACACACACATACACACGCACACACAAACAGACAATCTAAAAATTAGTATGGAACTACAAAAGACCATGGATTGCCAAAGCATCTTGAAAAAGAAGAACAAAATTGAAGACACTGATTTCAAACTATATCACAAAGCTATAGTAATTAAAATAGTATAATATTGGTATAAGAACAGACATATCAATGGAACAGAATAGAGAGCCCAGAAAAAAACCCATTCATACATGGTCAGTTAATTTATGACAAATGAATCAAGACTATACAATGGGGACAGGACAGCCTCTTTCATAAAAGGTGCTGGGAAAACTGGACAGTGACAACTAAAAGAATGAAATTGGACCACTCTCTTACACCACACACAAAAATTAACTTGAAATAGATTAAATACTTGATTTATAAAACCTAAAACCATATATTCCTAGCAAAAATATATAAGTAGTAAGCTCAATGGCATTAGACTTGACAGTGACTTTTTTGGGGATATGACTCCAAAAGCAAAGGCAACAAAAGAAAAAAAAGTAAACAAGTGGTTCTACTGTGAACTAACAAGCTTTTATACAGCAAAGGCTATCACAACTGAAGAGTCAACATACTGAAAGGTTGAAAAAATGTTCAAATGACGTATCTGTTAAGAGAGTTAATATCTAAAATAGAAAAATAATGAATACAACCCCAAAGCAAAACTAAAGAATCCAATTTTAAAATGGGCAGAAGATCTGAATAGATGTTTTTTTTTTTTTTTCCAGAGAGAAGATTTAGAGATGGCCAACAGGTGAATGAAAAGATGTTCGACCTCACTAATCATAAGGGAAATACAAATCAAAATTATCTTTAGATTTTCACGTCACATCTGTTAGAAGAGCATCCATAGGAAAGAGAAAAATAACAAATATTCACAAAGAGGTGGTGAAAGGGAACGCTCATATAGTGTTGGAAGAAATGCAAGTTGGTATAGCTATTATAGAAATGTATGGATGTTGTTAAAAATTAAAAACAGGGCTACTATATGATCTAGATATTCAAATTCTGGGTGTTTATCAGAGGAAAGCAAAAAACTAACTTTATATGTATATATATATACACCACAATATTCATTGTACCATTCATTATTCACTATAGTTAATATATAGAAATAATCTAAGTGTCCATTAATAGATGGATAAAAGAATTATGGTACATATACATACATACATAAATATATATACATACATAAACACACACATACATAAATACATATAAAAGGTGATTTGACTATTCTAAATCCTTCTTTTTGATATCTAAATTTAGAATCATTTTTTCAATATCATCAGAATGAACCTATATTTTTGTTTGGAGAGAAAAAAAATCCTTGAAATAGTAAGTCTGTCAATGAACATAGATCTAGCTCTTCATTGTGGAGACTGCATATTTTTCAGCAAATTTTCACTGTGTATTTAATTTTTTGTTATGGTAAATTATTTTTATTTTAATTTCTATTTTTGCATATATATATTAATTGTGACACAATGGAATATTATTCAGTCATAAAAAATGATGGAATCTTGACATTAGAACCAGTATGGCTAGACCTTGGGGGCATTGTATCAGAGAAAGACAAATTCTAATGAACTCACTTATATGTGGAATCTAAAACAAAAACAAACCACACACACACACACACACACACACACACACACACACACACACACAGAAAAGCTCATAGAAAACAGAACACAGGGATTAGATTGACAGCTGCCAGAGGTGGAAGCTAGTGAGTAAAAAAAAATGAATGAAAGGGACTCAAATGGTACCAACTTCCAGTTATAAAATAAAGTCACAGGAACTACCATTTATAAGCTGCTGAAAGATCAAATTTTAAAAAAGTCATCACAAGAAAACTGTTTATTAACTATATATAATAATAGATGTTTACACTTATTGTGATTATTTCTCAATAAATATATAGAATTATTATGTTGTACACATGAAACTCATATAACATCATAAGTCAATGATGCCACAATTAATAAAACATTGTAGACATCTGAAGCATAGGTGAAAATTATTAATAATTATTAAGGATAGAGATGAGAGAGGGAATGTGCTCATTTCCTTTTGTCCTAACCCAGCAGCAGACTCATCATCTCCTCAACCTAAATCTGAACTCAAGATGGAATCGCTCACAAGAAAGACAACATGTACCTGTAAATGTAGGACTGATTTGCTATAATGAGGTTCTTCTTTTCCCCAGTATCTAGGGGTCATAGAGCACTGAATGACATGAAACAGAGGACAGATAACACCTCTTTAATATCTCTCCACCTGCCAAGCTACTTCAATAGTGGGCTCTGCTCATGGAAGGGATGCTAAGCAAAGTCTAGAAGAAAAATAACTGAGAGGTTGCCTCCTCCATAATTCTAGGTCATCCCACTCTCCCTGATATTTTGAGTTTATTCCCACTGGGAGAACTATCTTCATAGAATTATTTTTTTAAACAAGTATGGGTTATCCACAAACTAACAGAAATCACATTGTAAAATAAAGCCCAGTACGGAGTTTCTTTTTAAATTGTACCCATCAGAATAAGGTGTATTCCTTTAATGTGAATAACTGGGTTAAGTGATGGAGCCATCTTCTGAGAAAGGTATAAAAGTTCACAAATGGTCAAAGAGAAACCAAAGGGTGATGACATTCGTCAGAGTGGGTATGTTTGTTTAAGGACAGAAAAGTGTTCTCTGGTGAGAGGAGGACTGAGCAGGAAGCTTTGATGGTCTCTGGTGTCCTTCTGTAACACAGAATGTTGCACCTTGAAATGACAGATGGAAAGTTCATCAAGAGTTGTCTTCAAGTGTCAGAGAACTCACTCTTGGTAAGCTTGTCAGAAACATACAGGAAAATACGAATTTAGACTGACTGGGATCAGAGAGCAGGATCCTTTGGCAGAGAAGAAAGAGAATGTATCATCACGAGAGATGACTGCTTCATCACGAGTAGGGTTTCTAGACACAAGAAATTTTTTCCCCAAATTAATTTGTTTTGCAGGCATTCCAAGTCATAATCCCAAGAATATTTTTTATTAGGGTTAGGGCAAAATGCATGAAGGGGACTAAAATGTATAAGTTGCTCAAAGAGTACATTTAAAAAGTTCTCATTCTGAGAAAAACATTGGCTGCAGAATATGGTTCTCAATCTTGCCATATTCTGTAGAGAATGAATATTCTCCCAGAATGAGGGACGATGTTTTCCAAGCTAGGACCTCAAGGAAAACCAGGAGATAATTATCTCCAGGAGATAATTACAAAAGCAAAAATGTGAAAGAATGAAATAGCTTCAGAATATAGCCTCAATTCAACCCATAATGCCCCTCCATCTCTTTAATTTTCTTCCCGTTTCTTTCTAATTGGAGTACAGTGTGTTGTACTTTTGTATACAAGTGTCTTTGTGTCCAGGCATATCTGTGTTGGGTTTGTATTGTGTATATGTTTATGCACCTGTGTTTTTGAATAATATCACCAGCTCTTTTCTGACAGAATTTACGACGGGAGTCCCTTTTTCTTTCTAAATGGATATGAGACCCTTCCAGATCTTGCATCTTCCAATGCTGCTACTACTACTATTAATAATAATAATAATAATAGCAACGAACAACTTTCTCACCCATTATCTCATCACTAAGGCACATCAATTGGGAACAATTTAGAAATTGAGGTTAGTTATGGCTCTACTTGAATATTTTAATACCACACTGACCCTCCTGGCTTCTTCCCTTCCCTCCCCCTCCCCTTCCGGTCCCTTCCCTTCTCTTCCTTTCCCTCATCCCTTCCCTCATCCCTTCCCTTCCCTTGTCCCTCCCTCCTTCCTTTCTTATTCTTTTTTTTTTTTTGAGAACCCAGAATTCTGCTAAAACAAGGAAAAGGTAAAGGTGAGCAGGAGTCTCAAAACATTCAAGAAAGGCACCCGAAGAAGCAGGAGCATTTCTCCCTGTTCTTTACTCATATAAGCGATTTGATGGCTTCCCTTCTTCCATTTGGCACTGCATTCGAGATGTTCTTCACAGCCCCAGCTGTGCACTAGCACAGAAGCTCAAAGGGCTGTGAAGGTGCTGCCCTTGTGTGACCTGGAGTGACCCAAGGCCCTGCAGGAAGGCCACTCAGCCACCCTCCAGGAAGCTCCACAGGTTACCTTCAGAACACTCCTTCTCGAAGGGGTGGCACAGGGCACTGCACCTCTGCTTTCTGCCCTGGGAAGCATCACGCCTCTCCATGCATTTTGATGGGTAGTGTGGTTATTCTGAGCTAGACCTTGAAAAAGACAAGCTGAATGGAGAGCTTACGAGGGCACATGTCACTTGGTCCCAAAGTCCAGCAGTCTGGGTGATGCCTTCACTTGGCCAGGCATGCCATCCCAGCCTGAAGTGTTCCTCCTGAGCCCAGTTTGGCCGACCCTCACCACTGTGCAGTGATGGTCCCACCTGTTGGACCAAGAGAGGAAGAAGGGGGTCCCCATACTAAGCCAAAGAACCTCTGCCCCCCAGAGTTTTGAGCCAGCACATTTTGCAAGAACTTTGCCCTGGCTCCCACTGTCACCATCATATGCCACCCGGTTTGCTGTCTTTTACTCTGGGAGACATTGGATTTATTTTTTTCATTTTTAAGTCCACATAGAACTCTATAAAGAGTCGATGTGTAATAAAGGGCTAATAAAGGGTGCCCTAATGGATTAACCAAGAAAATAAAATGTTTCATACTGGTAAATCAGTGTGAAAGATTGCTCTTATACAAATTACCGGGTCCCAGGATGCTTTTTCCTGGTATTAGGACTTCCAGAAGGAGCACAAACATTGAATTCAGTAACAGAGGTCACACTTTGCTAAATCTAAGATTTTCTGCAATCATTATCTTGACTTTTTTCTTTCAATTTCTATTTCTAGTGACTTCTCAAATCATTTCAACAAGATAAAGAGAAAAACAGAAGCAAATTCAGGTTAAATATAGTGTTCCCCCCAAAGTTTGAAGTTAGAAGTTATCTTGCTTTAATAAAGGATTTGCATTAGATATTTTTAAAAATTTCATTTGCCATATTGCACCATCATAAGTAATTGTAAGATTACAATATTTCAGGACAACATTCATCTTTTGCTGCAATGATGTATTTAGTCAGAAAGTGTGTGTGTGTGTGTGTGTGTGTGTGTGTGTTCTCTTTCCCAAAGAGACTGGAGAGAGGGTCGGGAAGATAAGACAACTTTTAATTGGTGCATTCAGCCAAGCAGTTCAGCGACAGAACATTAATTTTTATTTTAATAATGTTATTTTAATTGAATACGTTGCTGCTGCACTAAATTGGGTCTGTTATTTAAAATTACATTAACAAAGAGTATCCCTCCCCCCCACAATCCGACAAGTAATGCCACCCACACTCTCGAATAATATGTATCCATTTGGGAACAGGCAGAATTTAAATGACTATTCCTAGAGGGATTCTTCAGCAAAGTAGGATAAGTATCAATAGACAAGTAAGTTACTGTTTCAAAGTAAACAAAACTACAGTTGAATATAGCTTCTCTTTCATGCACTGTGCAGCAATCCCTCACTTTCCACTGAAATCCATTCAGGTCTTTCTACAATCATAGGATTGCTAGGTAGATGCCTCCTACTTGAAGCTACATGTGTCCATACTTGACAATGGATTTAAGTAAATGTGATTGGGTCACTCTCAAACCAAAGCTTATTATAAAACGTGGTGTATCTCTTCCACGGTTGCTCTTTATTATTTCTTTAGTTGTGCACTTATGATGACATGACTCTATGGGATGGCGGAACAAGATAGAAGGAATTGGTTTCCTTTCATGACTACTTGGAGGATAATTTTTTTCTGCTCACCTGAATCCTGATAAGTCCTTTATGTTAAACTGTTGGAATATAGATGTCTGCTGTTGAGGCCTCAAGTACCTGACCTATTAGCTATCCCGGTTTAGTTGGATTGTATTTCTCACTAAGTATAGAAACAGAGTATATCAATTGGCAATTGTCTATTTCTTCTGACATTTTCAAGGAGGGTCAGGCTTATGCTGACAGTGCACAGCAGCAGCCAAACAGGGTGGTGATGCTTGGAAGCTGAAGACTTTGAAAACCAGAATCATTTCATATTAACTGTTTTTTTAAATGCTAAGTATTTTTGAGTAAGAAATAAGAATATAACATGGTCAAAAGTAAACTAATCAACACAGGGATGAGTAAATGGATGGATACATGGATGGACAGAGGATGGATTGATGGAGTGTAGGATCTAAGTGAGAATGTAAGTGGACTGTCTTTTCTTCCATTAGATGTAAAAATGATGCAGTAATGGTGCATCTTCTCACGGGCCAGCAAGAAGAATATGGAATGTAGCATCGGATAGATAGAAATTAGCAACTGTTGAACAAGTACAATATGTCATGTACCAAGGTACATATTTCCATAGACACATTCTTGTTCTTTCATTTGCATGGACTTCATAAAAAAAAAAAAAAAAAAAAAAAAAAAAAAAAAAAAAAAAAAAAAAAAAAAAAAAAAAAAAAAAAAAAAAAGAACCAAAAACCAAAACTCTGCAAGGGAAAAACTATACTATCAACTTATTTATAGTAAAGATGACTGACTCATTTGATTATCCCTGGATTATATTGTAGGAATGTGACTGATCCAGCATTAGACTTCAGTATCTAAATTTAGGGTGTCTGTTTTTCTAAATTGGCTACTTATGGCAATTTAGAAGGTAATTAAAATTAAAATAATATATCTATGAACACAATAATGTACACAAATAAGTACAGGTCTGGTTAACATTCAGAATGATAATTACTGTTACTATTGAGCACATTTTATTGTAATTTAAAAGCACTGGGTCTCTGTGTTTTCTAGGAGAGATTACATAATACTTGGATTAGGACTGGGATTAGGTAATTGAGATTGGGATTGGGTAATTGGGATTAGGTAATACTGTCTGGATTTCCGGAGAAGTACATAGAGTTAAAAATAGAACAATGTCTCCAGGTTCCAGAATTCAATTCTACATGCTTCCCAATCCTGTTCCCGTCCAAGCTCACTCCATGTTCTAGATTTTCCGTATCTGTCAACTTCATCTTTTAATCAAAATACTTCTCTGGGTTTTGTCGTTATTTTGTGACCAACTTTGAAAGCAAGGAAAATTTAGCTCATTTTATCAATGAGAACACATTAGTTGAGTGATGCTATATTATTCAATGCCTTTCCGTAGGTAGTATCTGAAGTATAAAAGTTATTAGAAAGAAAAACTTTGAGTAGTAAAGTGGGCTCAATGGAGCGTATTTTTAGTCTATGATGCTTGGCTGTGATTAATAATAAGTATAGTTATTATATATTGAACATCTAACTTGTACCAACCCCTAAGTGATTTACAAACATCTTATTTAGTGCAAATAACAAACATGCGAGGTGCTGCCATGCAGAAAGAAAATGGAATATTCAAGTAGTTTAGACAAGGTCACACATTTTGGAGGTGGTGATGGTGAGTTCTTAATCCAACCTGTTAGTCTCCCAAAACTACGCTCTTTAACTACCATGCTTTACTGTATGTTCTCTGGGCAAACTGCTTAAGAGTTATTTTCCAGGTGTCTGAATTAAATACAGCCCATTCAAATACTTTGATCATAAAGTCATATTAGTTAGAGGTAGGAGAAAGGATGAGGGAGTGTTCTACACAATCTTAAATCCAACCTTGAAAAACAGTAATAAAACATTCTTAACATCTGCATATTAGGAACTTGTGTGAAACACAATAAGATCACTACAGGGCCAACAACATCAAAGTATTTGTTCTGGCTCCTTAATATAACCAAAGACATAACAAATCCTCAAAATGCAGGTTCCAAAATGTAGGGATGAAACTGTGTTCTGAGAGAATGCCACCTTGTGGTTACTCCTTGTTAAAAATCAAGACTGACAACTGGTCTCCGCCTCCTGAAGGAACAAAGATACCCCCAGGAGTTGGCATGCCAAGGTCAAAGGACTGTGTTTTTCAACATCTGCATATGCATGCGATTAGCAGGAAAGACCACATATGAGTCAACTTTTGAAAATAAAAACAAGCCTAACACCCTGTACTTTTTTTTTTTTATTTGATTTGCATAAAAGGTGTTGGTGTTTTATGGCCTCTCAGCATAAATATAGAATGGAAACATAATGTAGAGATTAAAATAGAAAATAAAAAGTCCTTGAAAGGTGTGGACAAAGAACTACTAACCTCTGAGTTAGGAATGACAAATCAAAAATATAACATTTCATATTTTTAAGGATACATTGATAGGCAACGAATGAAGATTTGACTGACATAAATAGAGGCACTGTTTTAAAACTAGGAGAAATAGGTGTGCCCTGGTGTAGTAGTGGTTTGGTCAGTCCAGAGAAGTCTCCAGGTTCCAAGTTTGTGTCCTTGGACCTGTGGGAACAACCAAGATGAATAACTAGATAAAACAGTAAAGTGCTTCTTTCTCCTCTCTCTTGCTGCCTGCCTGCCTCTGTTCATCTTCATTCTTGCCTGTAGCTTTCCTTTAAGAAAAACTATCACGAATAATGGTAACTTTGGTTCAGTTTTATATTTTTCCTCTTCCCCTGCAAATATTTAAATTATGAACATATTAAAGTTTGATCCATTCCCTGATCTTAGTCTTTCCAAGAAAAAAAAAAATGAACTCTTGTTATTATTCTTGAACTGAGAGTCTTGATGCAAAATGACTTTCATAATATAAACAGATGGTTCTGGAATGCTGGTCTGTTACACCTCTAGAACTCCTTTAGGGTTGATTGAGCAAAGAGCACCAGGAGAAATATTAGAAGCTGGTATCCTGACCCAAGAAGTACTTAATGACTAATTGTGCAAATACATGAATCATTTCTTCTTTTCAAATGAACTAGGATATAAGGGTCACTCCAAGAGGACACTAAAACATGGGGGTCAGAACAATAATAAACCTATTGTGAATATGCAGATTCCTTTCACTCACTAGATTTTAAACATCTTGAGGGCAGGCACTACACATTAGTTATGCATGTAACCTTAATACGTGGCCCTTAGGAGTCAAATTACTGCACTGCATATGAACATGGTAACAGAGTAGGGACAGGAATATGATTACATGAGGTGGACATCAAGAAAGGCTTTCACAAAGGTCACAGGACTCTGATGGATGAATCAGAGGTAAATATCTAGTTACACCATACTCTAGAACCAGTCCCACCAGTGGGTCAGGTAATTCAAATAGAAGAAAGAACAGTGAATCATGGTTTCCAAGTATGAAGAACCATAGGAAAGAAGGTAGCTTGGCATTAGGACAATAAAGATCAAAAGATATCAAGGTCTTGGAATTTGTGTCTATAGATAAAAATGATACAGGTTATGAAAACCTGAAGACCAAATTCCTTGGTGTTCAACCAAAGGAACCTAGGGAGTAGGTGTTTGAATGTGTTGGTCAACTGTGTATTCTATATTAAATTATATTTGACATGAGAAAATCAACTTCCTAAGCTATTTTCAGCTAATCAGTCAAATCAGAATTTTTTTTTTTAAAGTCTACTCATTGACCTTATATTTTGTTTACATTTAAACTTTGCTTTTTCAATTCAAGTTGAATCATACTTTAGTTAAAGGTTTAAAAAAAGTAATTTCCCACCTACTATTTAAGAAAGATACATAGAAAGGTTAGTGGGCAGGCTCCTAAAAGTCAGATATGGAGATATCTATGGAAAAGAAGCAGCATTTAATTTGATAGAAAATGCCCAAAGAATCACAGAGAGAAGCTTTTGGACATTTCTCCTTTCTTCCCTCCCTTCCTTCCCTCCCTCCTTCCTTCCTTCCTTCCTTCCTTCTTTCCTTCCCTCCTTTTTCACTTTTTTTGAGGAAAAGAGAAGGCAGGAATGAAGGTGAGGAGGCAGGCAGACACGGAGAGAGAGGAGGAACATTTTATTTTATTTTTATTTAGTTATTCACACAGGTTGTCTCACCTTGGATCCAGGACTGAAACCCAGGAGTGTGGCCTGCGCTCCTTTGGAGGTAATTGACCTAATACTACTTGACCAGGGCATTCCATCATTTCTAAAACTTACTGAAGACAACTTGAAGTCACACAGAAGAAGAATCAATGTGATGAAGAGACAGGACAGAAAGATGACATTGCTGACAGAAAGGCCCTAGGAAAACGACGCAATCCCCATTTTTCTGGCATTGAAACCTTGGCACTGTGGCTGACACTTTCTCTTCATTTTATGCATTCAGATGTGCTGGGAATGAATTGATTAAGAAGATGGGAAAGAGAGAACCATAACTCCAAAGAGGAGGGATTTGTGAGGGCTGTAGATTAGTGATGAAGAGAGCAACTTCAGCTACAACGATGCCATTTTTCTAGACAAACAAATGTTTGGCAAATAATCACCACTGATTTTGAAGGTGTTTCATAAAGTCTAACACTCCTGTAACAAACATAGGTCCGCACAACTTCAGTCATCACTTAATTAAATTAAGAAGTGGATCACTAGCATCCAAGTATGCAAAAGATATTAACAAAATGAAGTTGACTACATAAGACAAATACTCAACACTGTGATGGACTGAATATTTGTGTTTCCCCATTCCTCAGTTCTTATGCTGAAATCCTAGCCCCCAAACTGATGGTATTAAGAGGTGGGACCTTTGGGAAGTGATTAGATCATGAGGGTACAGTCTACATGAATGGGGCTAGTGATCTTATAAAGAGGTCCCAGGAAGACACAATGAGAAGTCCTCAGTCTTCAACCCAGAAGAGGACATTCAATAGAACCCGATTATGATGACACCCTGCTCTTAAACTTCCTCCCCTAAATTCCTGCTGTTTATCAGCTACCCAGCCTGTGCTATTTTCTATAGCACTTAAATTGATCAAGATAACAATTCAATAGAATAATTTTAGTATAACTGGCAAATTCATTAGAGTATAAATTATGTAAGGGTATATACATATAAATCATATAACATAACTATGATATGATATAATATACTGCATATGTGATATGCATGTAAATGTACACATAGAATGATATTAAACTCAATGAACAATTATATCAAAATTGTTCCGAAATTAGAAAAATGAATATTTATTTTTGGAAAAATATTTTCCCTACTTAAAAAATTCTATCTCTAGAGAAATTTTTATCTCTTGGGTCCTCCTGCCACCTTTATCTTACTCTCTTCACATTTGTCAACACATTTCAATGAATATAAAAAGATAAAATGATGGTTATCAGCGTCACTTAGTTGAATCAACTCCTTTTCTGAGTATCTTTCTCTTCTCTGAGTCTCTCTACTTTGCTGGTCTCATTTTATTAGCTAAGATCATGACTACTCGGCTAACTTTCCAAGTTAGCCTTAGCCGAATCCTTAGCATCACCCTTCTCTACCCCTTACTATCTTTTCATCCAAAGCTGTCAACTTAATTTATAAAATTAAATTTCTGCTTAAAATTCTTCTGTTGGGTCTCATTGCCTCTACAACATGAACCATCTAAGACAGTTTCTTTGAGGTTCTCATTGATTTGACATTTCCTTATACTTTTCTCCATTTTCTTATCTCATTTGTACCCTTTTTCTAAATGATGTGATTCTTCAATATATTTTCACTTGTGTCACCTTTTCTTCATACATTTGATTGCATAAAAACATATTCATATGTTTCAAGTTCATGATGCGGCTTTTGCCATTCCCTGTACCTGGAAATCCCATTTCTCTTATCCCGTCTCTACTGTTAAATGTGTACACTTTCTTTAAAACACAATTCAAGTGTCATCTCCTTCAGCAATTGCTCTCACCCCTACAGCTGTAGCTTATTTCTTTCTCTTTCAGGTTCTTTTGAACTTATTAATTATAATATCTGAAGGGTGTTGATCACATGTTGTCTTGTCCATACATCTTAGTGCATTTATTTTATTCCTTCAACTAATTTACAAGCTACTTGAGACTACTTTTCTTTCTCATATTTACCTTCACAAATCGCAAGATACTTAATAGATATTTTTTGAACAACTGAATGGATCTTTGTAACTTTCAATTGTGCCTAATTGCACCATATCTGATACCTAAGATATGGTATCAGACACCTGGTAGTTTTAACAATTTAATTGAAAGTTAGAAGTGAGTTGAGTGACTCTCTTCAGAAAATGAAAATCTGTGTTCATTTCTCTATTGCAAAATTAAAAACGATAAGCGTGGATGACTTAAAATGAATGTTTCCATGGGGCAACTAAACTGTTGTACACAAACATGTCATCTATTTCTCAAGTTGGTCTAGTGGTCTATGATTATTTGCTTTATGATTAGAGGCAAGATGATCACAGTGCTGGAAAAGGAAATGAATGCATTTCAACAACACTTAAAACGGACTTGAAATAATGCATTTTTTTTTCTTATTTAGCTGCTTAAAGTCCTGTAGGACTTCTCTTAGCACTAACTATCCTATAGGAGTTCTTTTCCATCAGTCAATTCTTAGCATCTATCATATTCTGACTCAGTAGTGAAGTTCATTTAACTCAACTAAGAGAATCTAAAGGTTCTGATATATTCATGCCTTCAAGAAGCTTATAATCTTCTGTTGGACAGACATAAGTATTTCTCCCTCATGACTCTGATAGATTTCATTTCCTCATTTACTATATATCAAATTTAACAAGATGATCTCATGTAGAGGATTACACCCGGTTACACCTACATGAGTCCTTAGCTTATTATTAGTGCCTGATTATCCAGTGACAGGTTCAGTTGGAACTAGATTGATATTAACAGTGATTAATTGTATTGGGGTGATCAACATCACACCCTGCTTCTAGGTCTCTTTCTGGCAGAGAAAGTTTGTTTAAGAGAGTTAATAAAAGTCAGAGCTCTGGAGACCAATTAAGAGAAACACTTTCCCGAAGTTCAAGAGAACTGCAGGACAAGTTGCTCACTGACTTGAATGGCTATGCTTGATCTCATTAAGTATTCACAGAATGAACATCACTGTATCAGAGAAGATTAAGTGTGACATGGCCAAAGGAGGTGGCTATGAATTGAAGAGAGGAGCAAAATAGAAAATGATAACACATAGCATGAAGAGTGAAATCTTGAATGATATCCTATTCAAGTATACTGCTAAGGATTAAATATAGGAATTGTTTTTAGGGCAAGTGACCAGTGCATTAAAAATTAATCAAGAGAAAATGTTCTTTATTTTATGAGCATTCTTACACATACACACAAAGAGAGCACGGATAGCTTGTTTAAGTGTTATGACAGGAAAAGAAAGGAAGATAGGGAAAACAACTATAGATGAAAGACATCTCCTATAAATGAATATAAAATTCACACTACTCATCTCTTTTTAAGATGTACAAGCTGAATTTGCATAATAATGCTGGATTTGAGAAAGAATACTTCTCTACGTACCTTGATTAGGATTTTCCTATTGCTGTTTATGAAATATCAAGAATCACATTTTTTGACCTGGATACCTGATCAGAATATTAGGGGATTTACAGTAGTGATCTTCCCATTGAATTACATCTTAAGGTTGTGGTGGGAAATTTCACTTTCTTGTAAACGTTCATAAATCAAATACTTTTGACTCAGCAGGCCATGGGCTTTCTCTGTTCTAACTATTCAGCTCTGCTCTAGAAGCAGAGAGTTAGCCATGGATAATATGTAAATGAATAGACATAACTGTATTCCAATTAAACTTTATTTACAAAAACAGTTGGTGGGTCAGATTTAATCTATGGTCTGTAATTTTTTTACCCTTTGTCTAGAGCAAATAATAGTGGATGGTATTTTAATAAAAATATCACAGATGATCTTACTGTTTGCATAAAAAGGAACTGAGAAAATAAATAAGCTACCTTTTTAGTTCAGTAACTGATTTAGTTCAGACACATTTATTTTACATAAATACATGCTTTTACATGAAGTAATTTAGTTTTGCAGGTCATCTGAAATAAAGCGTTCTAAGTAACCTGTGATCATGAAGTTGTTGGCTGACTTTGAAAAAACTTAGCAGGAAAGCACTCATGAAGCAATCAGATATCTTAAAGATAGTTGACCTTTTTGCTAAGTTTCTTAACTCTGCCAGAATTAATGATAAAATTAGTTTATAAGTTCAATAAAATTGCAAACTAAAATTTATGCATGTCTGACATAATAGTTTTCCTATCCATTGGACACTGGACAAGGTCAAAGATGATGAGGTTTCAAATGACAGATCCTTCTATGAACACTTGTGATAAATAAACCAGTAAATTAAAAAATTTGAAACTGCAAAACTGATGGAAGGCAGGACATTCGTCTTGAGTGGACTTACAGGAGGAAGGTATCACAGAACTCCAGAGTGGGAAGTATCCTGGGTAAAGGGAACTAAGGCATCTTGTCTGGAGCTCCTGCGCTACACTCAGCTTCATATAGATTTGCTTTCTGTTTTTAAAGAAAGGGTGCAGGCATGAATGAAGGTGAGGAGAGGCAAGCAGGAAGGAAGAAAGAGGGGGAAGATGCATTAATTTATTATATATACTTGTTCATCTTGGTTGCTAACCCAGCCCTGGGACATAAACCCAGGACCTTGGGATGTAAGTGGACTGAGCATGTCAGAGACGGTGGTCTTTAAATACTAAGCTACTAGGGTGCTTCCATACACATACTTTAAAGAATGAACTAGTTTCAAAAGACTTGTTAAATAAATAGTCATTACCAGTCCTTCCATTCCATCTTCCTTTTCTATCACTTCAATATTTCAGTTTGGGTCCTTGGAATATAGGTGGACTGTGCTCCATCAGGGGCAGGTGAATTACCACTACTTCCAGCAGGGTACCTCAGTGTTTATTTTCTTTTATGTACAATGAGGATGGTCCCACATGTGTCCTGAGTTCCTCCCAGCATCCTGGGAGAATTGAGGCAGTATGTCTGCCTCACACCCTGTGAGAGAATTTGCTCTAATGGCCCACAGGGACAAGAGGTTTAAATTGAAGTTGCCCTTTCTAATACAGCTTGAGAGCTAGGGAGGCAATGACTTAATTTTTATAAAAATAATCATTCCACAGTCATGACCCTAAGCTCAGTTAAATGTCAGGCGCTCTGACGGCACTCCAGAAGGCCTTTCTACCTCGGCTATGAGGTGAATATAAGTGGATCAAAAATGGGTAGAAATTATTTCTTTTTCTTAGATCAGAAAACCTTTCTGTCTGGTATAAGTTAATGCAAACACTTCTTATTCAATACTAAGAAAACAACACTTTGTCCTGTGATTATTCTAAGCTCATACACACCAATAGTAGCCATGAAATTATAGCTATTACTCTCTTCACCTTAGCTTATGAAGTGACTTTTTCAGTTACTTTTGAAAGGACTTTCAACTTGTTTTCAAATATTCTGCTGTCATAAGCGGTGCATTCTATGTTGATAAAGAAGTTTATTAATCATAACAAACTTGCTCTTTTTTCTTCTCTTCTCTTCTTCACAAAAGTTTAAATATTAAATATGGAAAAAATAAGCAAAGCTTGATAACTTTTAAACTGTACTTGTGTTTGCCCTTCATTTTTCCTCCTTTTTAATATTTCTGCACTTTATAGTCATTTCCATTTGATTTATGTGTCTCTTAATAGAGGAAGAACTTTTAGATTTAAGTAAGGATGGAGATAAAGATTGTGATTGATTGAAGGTCAGATAAAGAGGATACCAGTAAAGGGTTGTGTCTTCTAAACTGTCTAGACCCTGGATTTCTTATCTGCAAAACAAAACCTCCTATGACTTCTAGGGAGACTTAACACATCTGAGTGACAAGAAATACTTTTAATATTGAAATCCCTGAGA
Source organism: Solenodon paradoxus (assembly GCA_004363575.1). Taxonomy (NCBI): domain Eukaryota; kingdom Metazoa; phylum Chordata; class Mammalia; order Eulipotyphla; family Solenodontidae; genus Solenodon; species Solenodon paradoxus. The sequence continues at coordinate 40,474 of RJWH01004278.1, read as the reverse complement.
TGTCAATGGAGAAAAAGATGTTGAATAAAATCTAATGTAATCTTTCTCTATCCCTCCCTCTCAGTCTCTCTACTCCCTCTCTCATTCCTTACCTATGGGAGAACTGAAGCCTAGCAGGATTTCCAGTCTCCAGGATTTCAGTTCTGTAAAGTCAGTGCCAAAGACAATGTCAAATTTGTTGGGTGTTCAAATCTATATGCATACTATACACTAGATAGGATAGATGTCTAATAGATACAAAAATAGATTATACAATAGACAGATGATAAGAATAGATGATGGATGGATGAATGGAAAATTTAGTAGTTTAGGATTTATGCAAGAGTAGGTGATGAAGCTGCAAAGCTAATCTATTATTAAAAGTTTAAAAAGCTATACTGTATGTCCAAAATATTCTCTGAATATGCTCTAGATACATAGAGAAGAGATAGGTTATCCTATTTGGTCAGTGAATGTCAATGATTAATTATGGGACAAGCACAGAGTAACTTGGTGTAATTTGCATTTTCTGAGACGTTGGGATGTAGGATGATACACCAGAAAAATGGAATAAAAACTAAAATTGGAATGAAGAGCAACAAATATAGTAAATCTTTGCTACTTGTTCTTTGTAAACTCTTAGAAGAACATGGGTGCAGTAAGCAATGGGTCATAAAAACTTAGACTCTGACAAAAAATCTTTTTTAAAAGTAAAGGAGAAAAACATGAGTGGTAAGAATAACACTTACCTTTTAATTAATAAAATCATAAAACATGGAGATTGAGCAACAGTGGAAATATGCCTTTATGAAAGTTTTTTTTGCAAATAAATTTTACAAGTTTTAGACAAATTAAAATTTTCTGAAATCCTGGAATAAGATCCTGTGTAGCCCTTTGTCTCCCATAATAACATGCTTTCTCTACAATATAGATCTTTCTTTGACTAGCTTTATTTTTATTATTCGCAAACAAATAGAACATCACTTTCTCTCACTTGGTGATACACTGTAAAATATTCTACTACATTTTAGCATACTTCCAAGATTTTAATCTGCAACATTTGCATAGTTTGAATCTTAAATACCTTAGCAATTGTAACGTTATTTCCTTTTTACCCTGTAACACACCAAAACAAAATAACTGCAGCTAATCTATCTAGATTTAGAAAACAGGGGTAGATAATTTTCCACAGAGATCCTTATTCTTTCTCCCACTATGATAAAGAGATAGCTGTTTGATTTTTACAGCATGAAAAACAAACAATTCGTTTAACTCAGTTTATTCTTTTACGTACTTCCTCTACTGCTTTTATTTCTCATCCTTATTTATATTCTAGATGCCATGTATCTCTCTAATGGTTGCACAGTCATCCAGAAAATACAATGAAAGTGGGGAAAAGTCTCTGCCACATCAAAGGTAAATAAGGTTAAGCTGTCCAAGGAAACAAAATAATAAAATCATGTATCAAATGAGACCTTGCAAGATATTCATTTACAATGGCCTCTGTGCTTCAATCCCAAATTATACCTACAACACTGCCAGACTAGAAATATTTGTCATTTCGAAAGCTGTGTAGAAAACAAAATGGAGGCCTCCACTTAATTGCTTAACGCTTTTAGACAATAATAATGTATTTCAGCCTGATAATGATTCTTGTCATGATAATCTTTCTTATGTTGCTATCAGTCCAGACTGTATGTGTTTTATGTTTGTGCTTAGTGAGGTCAGGATATAGTTTGAAGAAGTACTTGGGTTATGTGTGATAGTAGGGGTTGAGGAGAAAAGTAAAGACTTGTTTCATTCTGTCAAATACTCAAAAAGAAGTCATCCGCTGCTTAATGAGAAAGTAGACAGAGGCAGTGGGTCTGGGCTTCTTAACTCTAATGGCAATTGAGGCTCTTACCTCCTCAAGAGGAAGCTGAACAATCAGGGGTCATGTTCCTCAGCTTAGCCATGGTTGAGAGGCTGTGTGAAAGGCTACCTCCTGATTTAGGACCCAATGGTCACCTTAGCTGCAATCTCCTAGAAGAGGTGAGATTTCATTTCTTAACAATTCTTGGGACTCAAGTCCAGGGGAAAAGAATTAGAAGGGCATAGTATGGGTAGAACTTCCAAGGACATCGAGAAATAAATGAGTAGGCTAGGTCAGACGTTGAAAGCTGATAGTAAATTCTAATACTTTGCCTTTGGAAAGATTACATCGCTGAATTAAGCATGTCTTGGCTCTCAAAACATAAAGTTTATATGTTATTTCTCTAGCAATATTTTGATTACTTTATTTGTTTCACGTTACTTAAATTTCAACATTCTAAATGTGAATTACCTCACAATCTAGGACCTGGTGTTGTATATACTTCTCTACTTTATACATTCTCAATTCCCAGGCCATCTCATCTGCATGGACATACCCACACTACACCTCTTTCTTCATCTAGAATCCTATAGCTGCCTAGCTGATAACTCTATGCAGTTGTCTAACAGGCATTTCAAATCTCAAACAGAACTCCTTTTAATCAATGCCACCACTTCATGGGACCCTTTTCTGATTTTCTCCCAGGTATCTTGAATGACTTGCCTCACCACTCCTATAACTTAACAAAAACACCCTCCCTGAATAACTTATTTTAGATAGGCTATCCCTTTCATATCTCCTTTATCTCACTTTATCATTATTCATGTTTTACTATATGATATTTTATTTAACCTCCATAAACTCTACACAGAAGTAGTGCTTGTTTGTTACTATATCCACAACACCTAGAAGGATGACTAAATGAATGAAATGGTATTTGCAAAATCTTCTCAGGCTTGGCCTTCTGAAAGGCAGATAGGACAAAGTGTTCTTCATAATGATTAACCATTTTTCTTTGCACCAAAAAATTTAAATAACACATGAGCCCCATATGCTAAACTTATAATTTCTGACTTTATAAACTTATAATTCTGGAAGTTTGGAGATGAATATTAAAGGTGGTCAGGAGTTTCTATTGCATTCATTGGCTAAATAATTCATTTACTCATTAGTACGCTGACCTAACAGATATTTATTAAATTGAATTCCTTCATTAAAAAAAAGTTTGACTCTGAAAGAATGTAAAGTTAATGCTGAATTTTTCCTTAGAGAGCTTATTCATCTAAATGCAAAGGCTGCAATTTGCAATAATCTGGTTTCACTTCACAATGGCTACATTTTTTAGCTATTCCTAACACAAATCAGTGCTCCAGAAAGAATGAAAACTCAACACATTTAATTACAAAATAATAATAACAATAAAATGTTCAATCAGATTGGAATTCAAAGTGCTTGAGAACTCAAACTTTAATATGCTATTTACTTAACCCTGGAATGGCATTCCTTAAAATTATTTAGTATTTTCATTTACCATTTACTAATTAAAATCTGAGAATTATGTCAAATACATAATAGAAATATTACTGTTTATTACAGTATTACACAGTATCACTAAATGATTCTCTCTCTCTCTCTCTCTCTGTCTCTTTCTCTCTCTCTTTCTCTCTCTCTCTCTATATATATGCATGTATGTATTGAAGGAGGCAGAATGATCAAAAAATCACCCTCACCTTTAAGAACCTCTGGATTCAACATGAATATCTAGCTTTGATAACTAGATCAAGACATTATTAAATATAATAATAATAATACAATTTGTTGTTGCTTCACTTTAGGGTATTCATTCCAAAATTATATTCCTTAGTAATGACTTAGTATTCCAAAACATAATTAGAATGAAATTTTACAGAAATGGGCAAAATATACTTCAATTATAAAAAAATAAAATAAAGGTGGATAGGTTACTTCAGAAAGGGAAATTATATCTAATAAATTTTTTTCCAAGAGAATAGAATACTGAAACACACTATATGATGATTAAAGTAAGAAAAATATTAATTAAACGGGACTGTGATTAGGCAGTGTTGGGCTAGACAAATGTAATTTGGTATCTGAATGGTATCTCCTTCTGATACAGCCTTCATTAAATCTGAAGTCTTGGATATGTTCCCTTCAGTTTTTAATCTCTTTGAAATATCAGTTTGGTCCTGGGGAAGACTCTGAAGTCAGACTGATGTTCTTGATTATCAGTGAGGTTAATCTGTTTGACCAGCGCTAACTAGAGAGGCAACCCATCCTGGAGAATATCAACCTTTATAAGGACAGGGTCTTTGTAGCTACCTTGGACCTCCAATTAGTCCTGACACATGGTAAGGATTCAATAAATATCTATCTCTAGGTAACTATGCCTACATGTCTATATTTATATAAGATTTGACTCAATTTCTTCATTTCTAAAATGAAGATAATTAACCATAGAAATTTTCCTAAAGTGAGATTTAAGTTTCACCAGTTAAATAATAGAAAGCATCTTCTGAAAGAATAGATTCCATGGGTCAATAGGTTTCAGAAAGAGAGGGTTAAAATTTTTCAGTATGTTTTCTTGACTGAAGGACTTGTTAGGACTTTTAAATGTAAAGGCGCGATTGCAAATATCCAAGAGAAGAACGGCTCAAGCATTTGTCAAACCTTTCTTCTTCCTATAAAGTATCTATAAAAACTATAATGCATATATTAACCTTTTCTCCCATCCAGTGACTTATAGAAACCAGTGTCTGCCCATTGTTCAATATCACCCTATTTAAAAATACTGAGCATGTTCTTCCTTACCTGCTCCACCATGCCCTCCACTATGTCACAAAAGAAATTGTGTTGCTTTTTGTCCTTATCAAATGGACAAATTAACACTGAGATTTGAAATAATTTTAAGGTAAGTTTAAAGTAAAATCTCATCAAAAAATTAGTAGGGTTGCTGCCCTGAATTCAGTAATCATGGTCTGGATGAATGGCCCTGCTGTACTGTTCTTCGCCTCCCAGAAATGAATCTAAATCTTAGAAATAGGCCATTGCAGAGGAAAGCAGAAGACTTGGTCTCAATGAAGCAATTATCCTTAACTCACTAATGACGTGTAGGAAATCCATTCATAAGACATTAAGCAAGTATCTTTCTATCTATCTAACCTATCATCTGTTGTGTGTGTAGAGATCACTTGTTTTGTGTCTTATGTATATGTGTGTATGTGTAAACACATCACATTTTCTTGAATATCTAACTTTGATGGCTAGCCCCAAGTCATTCCATCTAATATTCATCTTCCTTGTATTCTTAGACAATCTCTTATTTGATAATGTTGGAAATTCTTGAGGTGTTAGAATCCAACATTTTTCTCTGCTCAGACCCAGCTACCACAGAGTTCTAAATTCTTCTTGCTCTTTTCTCATCTGTAATGAACTCTCCATCCACCACCTTCACCTAGCTACCTAAGTATTGGGACTTTTTTGAGGTTGTTGACTCTGGAATCAGTTTGTCTAAGTAAAATTTCCTAACTCTACCATTCACTTTCTGACAATCTCTCTGCCTCAGCCTTCCCTCACCTGTAAAGAGGGGACAGCTATAATGATTACTTCAAAATTATTGTGCAGACTATACCAAGAAGGGTACAAATGGAGTATAGTATGAATATAGCACCCTGTGGGTTTTTGGTGAATGTTTATTATTAATGACATCTGCCATAGTACTCACCCTCCTCTCCACCTCTGTACTAACCTCCATCCCTCAAAAAACATATTTCTCAAATTGGCTCATTTCTACCATCTAAAATGATATTGCCTTACTTAAATTAGACAGAGGCAATTGTTATTGCCCCGTTATAATTTTGCTACAGTGTTTACCATATATAAACAAACTGGCAGTCTGGTACCTCTCAGAGACAGCACAGATACAGACGTGTGAAAAGCAAGATTACTGGGAAGAGAGAGCAGAGAGCGTGGTAGGTACTGAGAGATGCTGAATTTTCCACACTGGTGGTTTGCACTGATGAGTCACCACTTAATTATTTGCACCATATTTCCTTTTGAGTCTATAAACCTAAGTTTCTTCTCTGTCTTTAGGATGTGCCCAGTCTGCAGCAGCTCGGTTGATTCTCTATTTTTCCTTTTCTCCTTTGCCATATTAGCAAGTGATAGCCAAACAATTAATCACAGTGAGACTATGGTGCTCTGAACAAGCTGTCAAAGAAACTAAAATAACTAGACCAACTATGGCACAATCTGCTTATTTTCAGTTGTTTAAGCATGGCCTGAATCTCTCACTTTGTTCAATTTTTTGTTAACTCTTCCTCTCCTGGAATTTTGTTTTCCTATTTTTATTGAACAATGAGGTGATGGCAAGAGACACATAGGTATTTTGAAAAAGTTAAGCACACTTCCTTGTCAGAATTCTAGGAGACATGACAACAAGTGATGTCCAAGGCTGGCAGACCCACAATGGACTAGGACTGCCCATTAGACTGATCAAAAACTTCCAGGTCCATTAATGAAGTGTCTGGTTTAGGTATTCAATGTGTCAGCATATCAGTGTTTCCTTGATGATTTCTTTCTGTTCCCCAGGAGAAAACAACAGGAAGGCTGCTCATCTCCACAGGGATCATACATGACAAATTTTATTCGAAAAAGTAAATTTCCAAGGAAAATGTGTGACTTCAAGTGTGTGGAGAGACTTAGAAAGTGAGCTGCATGTCAGCCATGACTGTGACAAAGGAAGCCATGAATAAGCAGCCTTCTAATGAGGAGAACCAAAGTCACACAAGTGATGAGGACTGGGATGGAAATAGAATGGTATTCAAGTGGCCAAAGAGAGAATTTTCCAGTCCTAATTTAGAGAGAATCCAGAAGCAAAGGGGGGTTAGGGGACTTCATTTTCAGCTTTCCATACTTATTCTAAAGAATCCTCTTTTCCTTCCTCAAACTCTCACAGTGAGAAGTCATTTGATGGTAGGGGGCTGGGACATGGCTTGATGAACATCATCAGAGAAGTTTTTCTACATCTTCCACTGCCCACTGTAGGAGTTTCATGAAGACATGTCTTTCTGAAAAATGTTCTTCCTGCCCATCTGTCTTGTTTTTTCCTTGCCATATTTGGATTCTCACTTTGATTTCTCTCTCTCTCTCTCTCTCTCTCTCTCTCTCTCTCTCTCTCTCTCTCCTCTTTCAAGAAACACACTCTGAGATGAGGATTAGCCTAAAAGTAGTTTACTTGGAAAGGATAGGGAACACTGGCAAACAAGTGGCATGGTCATACAGAGAATGGAGGGGAAGAAAACCTTCCAGAGTGGGGATTGGAAGCCTGATTTCACAGAGAGTCTCTTGGAAATGATTAAAAGACAAAAGAAAACAAAAATGAAACAACTCCCCCGCCCCATGATTTAGAATGGTCACTCTCAAGTGGTAGGAGAGTAAGGTGAATGAATGCCAACTACTGAGAATGTGGGGTTGCAGCTGCTTGGAAGTATTAAGCTCTCAGGACCACCATCTGCTTCTGGAATTCTGGAGAAGATATCCTAATACAGATGCAGGTGTGGTCGGTTGAATATTGGCTGGAACATACTGAAAAGTTTGGGCAATATGGGCAGAACATAACAACATCTGCTGTAGTATTACTGTTTTGTTGTTGTTAGCTTGCCTTGGCTTTTGTTTTTTGACATTGATAGAGTACAGATTAAAAAGGACTATAACTAACAAATATACAAGACCATTGTTCAAGTATTCTTGTAGACTTGTCTCAGAACCCCTTGCTCTATTTTATTCTTTAGAACCATTCTCCTCTTCCTTATTATTTATATATTTGTTAACTTGTACTGACTATGTAAGATTCATTTTCAAAATGAGGCTTGGTGTAAACCATCATAAAAGCTTAGTGATGATTCAACGGTATATATAAAATATGTACTACTGGAAGTTACCATTTGTTGTCAGTGCAGATAAAGCAAAATACATATGACATCTAGCTTTACTGAGGTTACAGTCTATTTAAAGTCTTCCCAAAGAGACTAAGGAGATGACATAATTAAATAAACTACATAAAACCTCTCTATTATCTGCCCCAAATCTTTCATTTACCAAAAATTGTGATTACTTTCATTTTATCCTTGGTAGTTATAATCAGTAAGTATTTATGTTAACTATTTATGTATGCTATGAAGACATTTTAAATATAAATAATAAATCAGATATCCATTGTCCATCCATGCACTCTAGGAAGTCCTGACTAATAATGCCTGAAGTTGAAGCCTTTTGGTATTGTCTTTTAATGCACTCAAAAAATACGAACGCCTACTTTGTGCACTCTGGGGGTAAGCAGATGACAAACGTGATTTCTACCCTCAAAGAACTTATAAACTATCTGGGAGAATGACAAGCAAAGAGGAAAGAATAACAAGAGCATTACCAAAACTAGGATGTTTAGCAAAGCGTTATATGACTCACATTGTTATTTATACATCATCAGTATTATACATCATCAGCCCCCAATTTGGGGAGATAATATTTTAAAAGGAAAGCTATTTACTACCTTAACAGTGGTTGAATTGGGATCACCAAGACTTTGCTGGAAATTATATGGTCCTGTCAGAAGAGTAATTGATTACCACCTTTCAACATCTATCTGGCTGGTGGAGATAGAATAACTTGTCCCCGCCCTGTTTGCACAAAAAAAATGAATTCAAAATCACAAGTCCTACAGACTCACCACAAATCATTCTTCCTAACAAGTTTCTGACACGGCACTTAGATCTAGAAAGACTGGGTGAAGCTGTTACACATTAAGTCACAACCACATTATAATCTTCATTTAGAGAGATTTAGCTGGGGTCCAGGACTGATAATGTCAGGAACTTGTACCACAGCACAGAATTTTAATTAGAAGGAATTCTCTTCCACCAGTGTCTCTTCTAAGTATCTAGGAATGGACCACACTCTCCCCCACCCCACACACACAGAAAGAGGGTGTGCTGTGCTTAACAAGCTAAACATGTATGGTGAAACCATAGATGTGAGATCAGTGCTCAGGGATGGCCTCAGGAATATTTGACTAATTATCAGATAGGTACATTTACCCTGAGTTTGTCACATTTGTTTAGTGTCTGGGGTCTCTAAATAAAATTTAAGAATAAAGTCAACATTTTTATAGCTCTGAAGTAAAAATGATTGCCTCCCTTTAAGATTTTGATATAAATACACAAATACAAATTTTCAAAATAAGCAGTAAAGAAAATTAAGCTCTAGATCAACGTATAAATTTGGTCAAGTCAAAAATTCTCTCTGTGAGAACTGAGCTAAATGATTGCTAAGATTCTTTCTAATGCTAATATTATATTTCATGCTGATTTTCAATACATAGAAATAAAAATCAAGATGAAGGATGTTCATGTAATAGACAGTAGACCATTTTCCTCAAATATAGTAGAGAGCCCACAACAGAGCTGACTTATAACACCAAGAGAGAGCTAAAAGAGAAGAATTCAAATAGCATGTCATGGTTCAAATATTGAAGTCACCCAGTGAAAGGTAGTAATAATGTGGAAAAGGGAGGATAAAAATAGGAGGGCAAACAGAAAACAAATAATAAAATGGCAGGGACTGAATCAAGCAATATTGGTTAATGACCTCAGTGCTTCAACTGAAAAAAAAGTGATTAAAAAAAAAAAACCCCAACACAATAAACACCATAACCTTATATATGTTTATACCCAGTTGTAGAGTCTCAAAATCAATTAAGCAAGAATTAAAAGAATTAAGAATATAATAGATATCACAATCATAGCAAGAGCTTTTAACAGCCCTTTTTAAGCAATTGAGAAAATAACTAGTCAAATTAGTCACTGAACAAGAGAAGTACATTAAAGATGAATAAATGCATGAAAGATCTGAGGAGTGCTCTCAGTCACATGTATCCAGGTGATATTTATAGAACAGTGCAGAGACGAATTTTGGACTACACATTTTGTTTTCAAGTTCATGTGGTACATTCACTAATATAAACCACATCTTGGACCATAAAACAGTTCTCAAAAATTCCACTAATTAAAAGGATAAAAACAAAACAACAACAAAAAAAGACAATTCTCTGAATACACTTGGAATTAAATTAGAAATCAAAAACAAGGTATCTGAAAGCCCTGTCTACAAACAAATAATAACATGTATCAAAAAAAGAAATCACAAGATAAAATGGAAATAACTGTTAATTGAATGGCAATAAAAATATAGCACACAACAATTTGTGAAAGGCAACTAGCATGGTATTTAGAGGGACATATTTTACTATAAATACATATTTCAGAAAAAAGAATGATCTAAATAAATGACCTATATATCCACACAAAGATGTCACAAAAGAAGAATAAATCAGCCCAAGGAAGGTACAAATATTAAAGAAAACAATCTTAAAAGGCCAAAGCAGATATCAGTGATAGCACACAGAGAAAACTTTGTTCTTTGAAAAGATCATCAAAATTGCCATATCATCCCTTTTGGAATAATCAAGAAAAATAAAACAGATCACTAGTATTAACACTAAAAAATGACATTATTATAAAAAATTCCTATAAAGTATAGTAAATACATAGTACTAACTATGAACAACAAATTCATTAACTTAGATGATATGGACCAATTCAATGAAAAATACACCTTGTCAAAACTAACACAAGAAGAAATGAAAAATGCAGCTGACTCTACAGATATGTAATAATTTACTGTCTTTTAAATCAAAAATGTTTCCTAAAAGAAAACTCTGAGATCAACTAGTTGCTCTAGTGAATTCTATCATTCAAGTAAAAAAAAAATCACTTGGATATATTTTTTCAGATAATACAAATGGAATAAATGCTGCCAACTTGATTTATGAGGTCCCTATAAACCTAATACCAAAGCCACAATAAACAAAAAAACTTAAATGTCAATATCACTCATATAGATATAAAACTTCTTATTGCAATATTAGCAAAATAAATGTATCTATCATATATATCATCTATGTATCTATCCAGCACATATCATGAACAAATGAGACAAGTGAGTTTTATTTCAGAAATATAAAGTTGTGAAAACATCGACTATTCAAAGCAATCTATCATATTAACAGCAGAAAGCAGAAAGTTTGGGAAAAAGAAGCTAACATTATCCCTACATGCAGATGATACAACTGTTTCATAGAAAGTTCCTAGGTATCTATTAAAACATCTCGATAAAAAATTTAACAGTACCACAAAATTCAAAGTTAATATATGAAGTCAACTGTAGTCTTACAAATTGGGATAAAGAGAAAATAATTTGCTTTTAAAAATACCATTTATAGCAGCACCAAAAATCATCACACTAAGCATGTGCCCGACCTTTCTCCAGATAGAAAACTATAAAACATTTCTTGGAGAATGTAAAGTCATTACAGAAAATAAAAAGGTATGCCATGCTCACTGCTTGGAATATTCTAAATAAGCTAACAATTTCCCACCAAATTTACCTTTAGAGTAAACACAACCTCAACTGAAATTCCAGTAGATGTTTTTGGTTGAAATTGACAAGTCAATCCTAAGATATATTTGGAAATTCAAGAGGCTTAGAAGAACCAGAAAAAAAACAAACAAACGACAACTATGCTGAAGACTCACCCTGAGTAATAGGCATAGGTTGCTATTTGTGAAAAGATAGATATATAGATGGAATAGAATAAAGTACAGAAGTGAACTCATACAAATAGGACCAACTGATTTTCCATAATGATGTCAAAGCAATTCAATAGATAAAGGAGCATCTTTTGAGTCTTTTCAATAAATGATAATGGAACTACTATATACCTATATAGAGGAGAAAAACTGTTACTTCATATCATCTACAAAACGAACTTGAAATGGTTCATAAACCTAATTGTATGATCAAAAACAAACTTTTAGATGAAAACATAGGGAGAAGGCTTCGTGACGTGGAGCAGTTAAAAATATCTTTCATAGAACACACAAAGCATGAAACATAAAATTTCATAAATTAGGCTTCAATAAAATTAGAACCTTTGTTCCTTCAAACTTTCCATTAAGATGCAAAAAGCAAATGCAAATCCTAGGTTGAGAGAAAATATTTGCAAGACATCTCTTTGGCAAATATATATGTAGAATATAAAGAATTCTCCATATATGTAGAATATGTAAAGGACACACTAACCAACGAAAGGTGTGAAGAATTGTAAAACATTTTAAAAATAAGGTAAGTACATAACCATCAAGCACTTAAAATTTTGCTCCACCTGATTAGTTACCAAAAAATGCAATTTATAACCACAGTGACCTAATCCTACACATCTATTAGATTGGCCAGCATGCAAGGCAACTGAAATTTTTATATGTAGCTGGCATAAATGTAAAAAGTGCTACAACTATTTTCAAAAATAGTTTGGCAGTTTCCTCTAAACCTAAACATATATTTCCAGTCTGATTCTCTCATTTTATACATAGGAATTTTATCTCAGAGAAATGAAAACATAGTTGACATAAAACCTTATACCTGAATGCCTGAATGTTCATAGCTGCTTTATTTGTGATAATTCAAAACTGGAGACAACCCAAATTTTCTTCAACAGGTGAACAAGTAAACAGACTCTATTATATCTATATATGCAATACCACTCAGCAGTGAAAAGGAGCAAGCCATTGGTGCACACAAAAAGTGGATGTATGTCAGAATTATGATGTCACTAAAAAAAAAAAAAAAAAAAATAGAAGAAAAAGCACATGCTAGATAGTCCATTCAGACCAAACTGTAAAAACTACAATGAACCTATAAGGACAAAGGCAAGTTAGTGGTTGACTGAAGTTGAGGATGAAGACAGAAATGCACATCACAAAGAGACAGGAGGAAACCCTTGCTGGTAATGAAAATGTAAATTATCTTAAATTAGGGATGGTTTCATGGTTCCTATATAGGTTAAAACCCAAGGAATCACACACTTTAAATATGCACAATGTATTAAAAACTAATGATACAATAATAAAGTGATTCATAATTAATATTAACCTTCTTTACCATTTTTTTTTCTTTTTAACGGTCAGGTATAAGCAGGAATGAAGGTGAATAGGCAAGCAGGAAGGAGGAGAGTAGGAGGAAAAGCTTTATTTTTTTATTTAGTTGTTCACATTGATTACTTCCCCCTAGTCCTGGGTCTTGAACCCAGAAGCTTGGGATGTATGTGGGACTGCTCTCAGGGTGTCTAGACTGCTAGGTCACCAGGGCACACCCTCATTATTCTTTTTTCCTGAAGTTAAAAGATACTCTTACCATCTTCTAAACAGGCCCCATACTCTTAAGAGGCACCCAAATATTGTGACATTATCGTTTTTAGAAACAAAGCTACATTTTATGAAAGTTTAAAATTGACCGCTGCATCTAAGTTTCCAAGGAGATAATTCTTTATAGCTAGTCTCTTAAAAAGAATGATATACAAATCTCTAGAAATCTCTATTTCTCCTTTTTTATTTCATTTCTTAGAGGGATAAATGCTAGAACAAGGACAATGCTCATTCATCTTTATCAGGATTTTGGATGAAAAATGATGCTTTGAACTTTTAAAATTTGTTTCATCAATGATGTTGTGCATATTTCTAGTACTGTGGTAGAGCCAGCTGGCACAGATGTTGAGTATCTATCGAGAATTTCACTTTTAGTAACATCAAGTTAATATCTTGAAAGTGACCATGGGCAGGAGTGGATGCAGCTTGGAAATGAGCGTGTTCACGTGAGAGACACCAGGTTGGTTAGGTTTAGTTTGGTTTTGGAAAGCTTCTTATAAGCCCACTTTGATGTAGAAAGTGTTCCTGTTTTGAAGAGAACATTCACAGTCCTTGACCAGGTTCTGATTTGTTTGTTTCTTATTAACTCAGAAGATGAATGCTTTTCTCTGATAAATTATAGGAAAGGGAGAACAAGTTTTGTCACTAACTCCGGTGACCATTATTTGAAATCTTGACTAACCACCAATGTTGCCATTTGTTCAAAACGATAAAGCTAAAATCTAAAGTGAAAACATCATCAGTTTCCATTTAGAGTCTGCTACATCATTCAAATAAATGATTAGACATATTTATGTCAATGTTATATTTTAAATTTAACTTGCTATTTTATTTAAAAACAGGTGAACAGTATTTGCATTTTAGAAATGCTCTTGTACAGAAGATGGTACAGAACCCCCAAGTGTTTGCTGTAGAATAGAGACCCGTGGTTGTAAGAAGATAAAAGAAATGACACATTTAACTCTTAAAAAAAAATTCTTTTTGAATTCTTCTTTTAAGCACATGCATCCTCAGGATATGAAAGGCAAAGGATTGAAATTGTATTGTTACAACATCTGCAGTAAACTTTACATTTCTTGATTCTTAAAACTTCTTTTACAATTTCGGTCATCCATCATCTCTCAAGCAGACACTGCTGAACTCTATCCTTTTAAATTTACCTAGAAATGTGAAGTGACATCTACTCCTACCTCCCTCTACTTCCCGGCTGTAGGCATCAAAACCTCAGGTGGTTTCTCAACTAAATGTTGAATTTTTACTTTCTTCTTATGGGGGATTTTTTTCTGCTTATCCTTTGATCCATTAAAAGTTAGGTAAGACCACCAGTCAGCAGGAAACATAGAAAGAGGATAGAGAAATATGAAGACACTCAGAATTTTTTTTAAGAACTGTCAGAAATGTCAGAGGTTTAAATCCTAGGTATTTTGACCTGCACTTTTGAGGTTTTATGTTGTCTTCCTTAGTACACACTGGAGATCCTACTAGCATTACTCATATACTTTGCCACATCTGGAAGCTTCAAAAGCTTCTCAAGGCCTGGATTTCTGTTCTTTTTTTTTTTGCGCATGCTTTACTTTTCCATAAATGCATATCTTTTTTTTTCTGATTATAAAATGTATATATTTTCATGTTATATGAATATACATTATATAACCAGTCATATAAACTACATATAATCCAAACTATATATGATTACACATAGTCTATATGGATATGAGCATATAATGTAAGTGAGTGTTATATATGTATTTTTATTATGAAAAATATAATATATAATAGGAAATACTTAATTTTTTATAATTTTACTGATATGTTTTGATATATACCTCTTTATTTTAATGCATTTTTCCTCGTTTTGCAAAATAATGTATACAGACACACATATACATGCACCCATGCGGTAACTTTTCAATTTTTACAGGTAAGACTTACTCCTCCTGTTTTCAGATTGTTATGCTTTGCTTAATGTCTTAGAGATTTGTCTGTATCTATACTTAACTCTATCTTACCTTTATCTCAGTTGCTTAGTAGCTACTGTATACATCTTCTAAAACTGTTCAATGAATCCCTTATTGTGATTGTTTACAAAATTTGTCATTTGTGATGCATACCAGAGTATCTTTATGAGCACATTGTCTGAATGTTAGATATTAGGAATTGCCGAATCAAAGAAAGCATATTTAAAATTTTAATAAGTACATTTCTTAAGTTGCTTTTAAAAATGATTGTACCGTTTTACCTTTATACTGATAGTGAAAGAAAATGTTCATTTCTGCACATCGCTGCCTGGTTGTTTAGGAGTATATTGGACTACTGAATAAAGCTACACCACTGCTTTCCTTCAAACATTTACATAAGGTTTAAAGTAAACTCTCCAGATAAAGTATCTATTGCATTGCAGAGCTGAACTCTACAAAATCCACAGGTTGTTATGCTAATATTCAAAGGACACATGACACATGGTCTGAGATGTCACTGGCTTTCCTTTATACAATCAATTATAGAACATCAAATGACCTTTTTTCTACTGTTGCTTTTTAAAAAAAATCTACTCATACCAATAAACAGAAGAACTACCACTCCATATTTCATATAAAAGTTCATGCAACCATGAAATTTTGTCTCCAACTTTCGTCCTTCCACCTTTGACACTCGCAAAATAAAGGATTCAAGTAGTGTTATTTCATCAGCTTCTCCGCTGGACAAAGATATCTTTGCTGATGGAGCGGAAATGCTTTGCCGGCCCATATTCCATTGTCTTCAGAAGCTATTCTGAATGGGAGCCACAGCCATTATGTGAATAAGTCATGCATGATCCCTGGGTATATTATCAGCCCCTTGTGGAACATATTTCCCAATGATGAAATGTTATTGTTGTCAGTGTCAGACATTCCGTCTTTATCAGTCTCCTTCATGACAGCCCTCGTTATTCAGGCGGACTTGGGACAACTTCAAGGTGAGAACTTTCATACAAGGTCAAGTGGACCAAATTTCTTTCCTATCCACTGCTCAACCATTTCCTTTCCCTTTCATCATGTTTCACAGACCAACCCCTCTTTCTTGAGGACTGCAATGAAGGATATAGCCTCATTCTGCTGGGATCCCAGAACCATCTACATGATAGAAATTTCCAGTGTCTTCCCTGAAAGTGTTAATTATGTCTTCAAATGTCAATACACATCCTTATCCACAAAATTCCTGCAGAAACAGCGCTATGCATTAAGAAGATTTGTGAGCTTTAGCTCCAGATATATTTTCTTTTCAGATTTCAACTATGTAAATTTTGGCCACATATTTAACATCTCTGGCCCCAAATATCATCTCCAGAAATGAGTCAAATGCTACCTTTCTTGCATAACTATTGAGAGATTAATTATGATAATTATATATAAATATCTTGCTCATTTTCTGGATCATTAGAGGTTCACCACAATTGTTTGCTTCTTGTTTCCACTCCATTCTTACAATGCTTTTGGCAAATACAGTGACCTCAATAACTTTACAATTATGTGGACCACCAAAATGAGTGATACATTTGGGAATGAATAAAAATATAATCTGTACTCAGATGCTTCTTATAGTTTGCTGAAACCTGAATCCCAAATCTCAGAGCTAAGACCCCAGTATAATACTACTTTGTCCCATACCCCTATTTCATTCACCCACTTAATTCTGACTCACAGTGCTTTATGGATTACTCAATAGGTGTGCTGAGAGGTGCCCGCAGGGTTTAGAGGACTGGCTGGAATATACACATGAGCATGGCAGAATGTCAGCTCTCTACATTTAGAAAGGCAGATTGGACATGCATTATGTGTAATTATGCCAGTATTAGAATGATGATGACAGTCCTTCAATCTCAGAGGGGCAAGGCAGAATTGGAGGAATTCACAAAGACTATGGGACTGAATGAAACAGACCCTCCATGGGAAAGCACAGGATCAAGGAAAACATTTATTTTCTTACATAGTGTACATGTTCTACCATTTTCTTTTCTTATTTGCCAAGAATTAAAATAAACCTACTGGTAGTCAGAGCTATATTCTCTGCAAAAAAGCTTTTGCTTAATGAAGATGCATATATCAAGAAAAGGGTATATCAGAGAAAATATTTAGGGTTAACTCTAGGCAAATTTAGCAGATAGAAATATGTTTTAAGGAGGGAAAATATTATGCAACATTATCGGAAAACATTTTTGGTTACTATTGCTCGAAGAAGTTTATGTCATGCCTACTATGTGTGGGTAGATTATCACATAGATAATCTCAAGTCTCACAGTGCTATGAAATAGCTACTATGATTGATCATGAAAAGATGGAATGGAAATTGAGTATGGTGGAAATTGACTATCCACCATTGACTATCTGGTCACGAGCTTTGCATCTATATCTATCTATTTACAAATACATTATTTTAATTTTGACAACAAAAAAAGTGTTCACATAATAAAATAATGTTGCAACAGTAATTGTGCTTTCTCAGGAAACAAAGGAGATTGGTTTCTAAGATGAGGAAATATAAGAATGAGTTTGTCGCTACTGAGATGCACTCATACCTGCAAAAATGCTTGAATAACTTCTGTATACAAAAGACCCTGAAAGGTATCTCTGAATTAGGGCCAGAACAAAACCCATTATTAACAATTATAAGAGACCCAAGAAAAGGCACAACCAATATTTTGTCAATGTTCAGGTATTTTGATTTTGCCATGGTCTTTTCATTCAAAGATGAAAAACCCCGGTGTGGCTCAGGGGTTAAGTTCATGTCCACATCCAGCACAAGGACCTCGGTTTGCAGGCAATGGAAATGAACAACTCAGTAAATAAAACACTTCATCCTCTTTTCCTTTCAGCCTGCTCCTGCCTGACTTCCTTCCTGCTTTACATCCTCTTTAAAAAATAAAATAAAATAAAAACTTTGCAAACAACTTTATCTATTGTAGCAAAAAAGTATTATAGTATTATAATATATATTATATATGTTATAATATATAAAAGTATTATAGTCTACTGCATGATGTTAACTACTTTATAAATGGAGTCCTTTAAAATGTATCACTTAGAAAGATTTCTCTGGGACTCAGAATTCAAACAGCAAAGTTAAAAAACAAGACTAAGTGATACATTTCTTCTCCAGTGGAAAAAAGCGAATTCTTCTATCACTCAAATATATCTTTATTAAGAATAAACTCTTATCTTCACCCTTGGAAAACAGGGTCATCAAATATTAAATGCCTAGGCTCTAAATTCAGAAGCTCTGGGTTTGAATCTTGACTTTACCACTAACTAGTTGTGAGACTCTAGGGAAGTTATTCAATCATTCTTGGACTCAGTGCCATTTGTTTGTTGTGAGGATTAAATGGTTTAACACACTTAAAGTGCTAGAAAACACTTTGAATAACAAACACATAGGAAACATACAATAGATGCTAGCTAATATGATGATCAGTTTTATTATCATTATTATTACATCTTTTCATTTCTTTTCCTTGCTAGGGATCACTTCACTACTTTTCATTCTAGATCCTTCTCGATCAAATTAACTAAAGAAAAAGAATGAAAGATAGAGCCTAACTGTTGTATCTAGTAGATTGCAGTGTTATTTAAAAAGTGATACCTATTGAAGACACATGCTTATTAATTAGCCGGGGTTTTCCAAATAATAATCACATTATGAAGGAAAAATCAAGAATATTTATTTCTACAGATTTTCTTAAAAGTTTTAAAATAATTGTTAGCTAGTGGATGGTTGCTATCTAACAGCAGTCACAAAAATAAAATAATGAAAAGAGGCAGCTATAGATGCAGTCATGATAAAACAAATCTATCAATATACCTCAGGGTTAAAAAGTACATTAAAATGAAGAAAACTATTAAAGGCTGTGTTTCGATTTTACTCACACACACACACAGTAGCTCACAAATAATTTCTACTTGACCATGTTCAAATATCTTTAGGAAGACAAAGTGTTCATAAGATTGTGCGGGACTTTCATTAAATGTAGACTAACAGATGCAACCTAGAAAGGGATGTTTAGAAATCGTTCTGAAAAAAACCTTGAAATCCTTGAAAAATCTGAACTAGTTTTTCTATAGAAAACAAAATAAGCAGTTTACCTTTGAACTAGATAGAAGAGTGTTATCTTACAATGAGAGTAATAAACATTCCAATTTATTTACCTTGGAGATACCAGGTACAGAAAAGTTTATATAAACAATGAATGACAAATTCAGTAAGTGTTTTTCAGAGGGAGTAACAATTACTTACAATCTCTCACATTTTGGAGCACACATCAAGAAAAAAATTATATTCTTCTACCTAAATATACCCCTCCTAGCCTTTTGTTTTACTACCATTCAAAATAAGCACTAAGATAATAGTAAGTTTATCCACTGTGGCATTTGTTTTATCACCTTCCTTTCTTTTTCACTCATATGCTAACCCATTTAATTTCATTATATTTTCTAAAAGAAAGGCGCATGCAGGAATGAAGGCAAGCAAGCAGGCAGGCAGAAAAAGAGAGGAAGAAGAAGCATTTTATTTATTTATTTAGTTGTTCACACTGATTGTTTCCTCCCAGACTGGGATTCAAATTCAGGGTCATGTGGCCTGTGTGCCTTTAGAGGAGGTTGACTTGACCGCTTCTGCACTAGGGCATACCTGCCAATCCATTTTAAATACTCATTGCAAACAAGCTATTATAAGAACCACAAAGATGGCAATATGAACTGGAAAAACGTCTGTTCTCTAGAACCACCTATGTCAATGGAAGAGAGACACAAACAAAATAAATAGCAAAGTGAAGTACATCAGCATAAAGGGAGCTAAATACGGTGCAGAAATATAAAACACATATCTTGTATTTTTTAAGAATGTAGAAGTAGAATGAATACTCTCTAAACATAATATATAATCAAATTAGGCTTAACAAGGCTGGAACATGGAAAGGAGCCTCTAGCAGTACTTGTGTGCCATAACAAGTATCTGTGTGATAACAGTTGAAGGGCTAGGAGGCCACAGACTTTGCCAATATTATTATTCAGTATGAGAACAGAGAAAAAATAACTCAGAGTTACTTTGTAAGGTCTCAGTGGAGAACCTATTTTAAGGCTGTAATTGAATTCAGGTGTAAATTACTAGACTATATTTTAATTATAGGGTAAATGGCATCCATATTCACGACCAGTAAGCAGAAAGCAAATGAATGATCTACTACAACATTTGCATACTGTAAGTCCAGGCTATGACAATATACCCCAATTTAAAACACAAATAGAAACCAAGAGAATTATGGAAAACCCAACACACACAGCATCTTTTCTCCTGGGTTGGCTAAACTCTTGGTTGTTATGATGTTTTCTGTCATGTCCTTTACCCAAACTTCCCTTCAAGTAGATAATAACTTCTCCTAAGGCTTCGGGTCTCCAAAAAGAGTGTGCTTGATACAACTGGAAATAAAGAAGACCCAATTTTTTTCCCAAGGTGTTATGATGACTTGCTCGTTTTACACCAGAATCCAAAAGAGCAAATCCACAACTTTGAAGGGGAAAGAAAGACTGAGCAAATTACAGAAGACCTGGATTTTATTCAGGCCACTGTGTCATTTAAAATAAGTAGCTTTATATAAAAGGTTTACCATATTATATTAAACATTAATAGAAATGTGGAGACTTAAATATACATGTACATAGGGCTGATATCCAATAAGAGCTCTAATACAGTCTTAGTAGCTATTAAAAATCACCCATCCTATACCCACCAACCCATATAGGTGGAAAAATAATCACTCTTCTGCAGGTTGCAACTCCTATACCACACCAGGAACACTGGTGCCACAATTCCAGGTTCCCTAGGATCTACGTACAGGGATCAAAATTGTTGTTTTATAATCCTGCCTACCTCCCTAGCCAGCCAGTTTCTGATGGGAAGCAACAGCACTCTTGGAAGTGTCTAGTGGGCAAATATTTGATCTCCATCTGGTCCATCTCCAAAGACATAGATACTGGAAAAACCCAGAAAAAAGGAAGGCAGGTACCAAAGGGTAACTTTTACCCTGATTTAACTTCTTGGAGCACTGATTTAACCTTTTGGAGACTGATGTAATGGGCACAGTACCACAACAGACAGGGGGAGATGTGACCAATGAGAATATATTCCACTGAGGACTAGTGGAAGCTTTTGCCACAGTGTGCTTTGACTATCCTTGTAGAATATAATGTTCATTGTACATAGAAGGAAACTGAGACCAAGAGAATTATTTAAAACTGAAGTAGAAACAAGGATTTTTACTCCAAGAAATATAGCAGCAGACCTCACTTTGGGTTGTCTCTCTGTACCGCTGCTTGTCAGGACTGAGCAGCTTCCATCAGTCAAACATAGCTTTTCAATAAGTGATGCTTGTGATTGAGTCAATAATAAAGTGGTCTACGGTATTCAGAAAATATCAACTCTCATGTTAATAGGACTTTTTTTATTACAGTTTGTTAGTGGAGTTGAAGTTGAAAGCAGATCAAGTGCCATTGACAATATCATTGAGGTTAAAAAAAAACAAACAAATTTCATGTTATAAAGAAAATAAAAACCACAACCACCACAAAATATCACTTACACCTCTGAGAATGACTGCTACCCAAAAGCGTGCGAACAGCAAACACTGGCAAGAATTCAGAGCAAGGGGGCATCCAATGGAAAATGGTGGAGGAGTTTTGCTAACTTGGTGTATTGTCAAATATCTGACGAGTGGTGACTCTTCACTTGCTTTACACTTGCATTACATTGCAAATCAAAGATGCCACAATAAATATTTCTTTTTCAAAGGAAAATTGTAAGGTCTCAGTGGAGAACCTATTTTAAGGCTGTAATTGAATTCAGGTATAAATTACCAGAAGCCCAATCACCTAATAGCTACCTGTCGATGGCACTGTCACCAGGAGAGTTTGGTGGGGCCTGCTCGGTCAAGTCAGTGTGCACACAGGAGCGTCATTTCAAACAGTAGTGTCAAGGACAAGAGCACACTTGGGAGAGCAGAAAATGTCAGTTACCTTTAAAACTAAAATGATTTGCAAATTATTAGAATGAGTTCCTGAAAAATCTGCGCCACAGCTTTTGTCACTTCGTGAGCAGATTTCTAATATATACAATTGAATATGTTTTTTTTTTTTTTTAAGTAGAATCTCAAAGTTATAGATTTGGTCTTGATTTATATACTATTTTTATTGGTGTTTGTTAAATAATATTAATAGCATCAATGCATAGGTGAAAGGAAAGAAGGTTAGAAATGACAAACTGTCACGAAAAAGCTGGTTTTCTAGGAGTCAAGAATAGATACCTATTACACATACATCCACGAACATGCATTATTACTAAGCAAGCAGAAATAAATTTAAAAAGCTTATGTTTTTAACATATTGCTTCTATCTACTAGATTTTCTATTCTGTCTTTCCTCAATCGAAAGCTCATTTAGAGATCCATCTTAGTTTAGGTGTATTCTTAAATAGCTCACAGCTTAGACAATAACTTTCTGTAAACAGGTTCCTTAGCCCACTGTCTTTGGCAGCTTCATCCAGTATGGACCTCAGAGGTCTTAGTCTCACATGGAATTTGAACTCACATACGGAAACACTGAGCTGCCTTTTTCAGAGCACTTTGAATTGTCCTGTTTCTTTTAATTTTACTTTTTCTAAACCACCCACCCACAATAATCCAGTAAGTGAGGATGTAAATAAAGAAGTTCTGTTGAAAGACTACCGCTCGCTCACCATGGAAAGAAATGCCCTGGAAGACAAAATTGCCCTTCTCAGAAGAGAGTCTTCTCTGAAAAGGAAGTGGTCACCTTGGGTTCCATTTTACATCTCTCATGCTCTCATTCTCTCCAGTTAGAATCATAAGACATTCAAATGGCCTGAACTGTCAGTCCTATTATTTTTTCCTAGCAAATTGTAAACTGACTTGAAAAGACAGGAGTAGAGAGTCAAGGTTATGTTTTATCTCCATGAACAGAGACCAGGATCCTCCTCTCCACTTATCTTAAGATCTCTGCTTATTCCCAGAGGAGGAAATAATTGTTTCATTAATTATGTGGAAGGAACAGTGCAGCATAGCATTATATAGGTTGAAGGTGTCCCTCTCTGTAAATCCACATCTGTATGTCACACTGAAAGATGACCACCAATAAAATCCAGTTCTTCTTTCACCATAGAACTGACCTCTCTAAGTCTCAAGTCACTCAGGATAGAACAAGGGTGCATGTATTTAAAATAGCCACCATTTTTGTAGCACTTACTATGTGGCAGGCAGGGCTTTAATCTACATACACACCCATAATGTGGCTGTTATCATTATATTCAACAGAATGATTTGTTCATAGCCATACACTCTAAATGGAATAACTGGTATTCAGTGCCAGCCAATGTGGTCATCTTTCATCACACTGCTCTAGTGACGTGGGCCTGGGAAAAGGTCCAGTTCACATTACAGATTTAAGATTCATGCTGAACCCACTGTCATTGCTGGGTTGTGCCCAGAAAATTCCACTTGAAAGAATTGTAGTCAAGCAAGAGTTAACACTCAGGCAATTGCTGCTTTCAGTGAATTAAAGTCTTAGTTCTTATGTCAATATTGAGAAGTCCTTAGGTATCCAGCAGCCAAAGTCTCCCACACCCTTTAAGTACCTATAAGTAATGAAAATATTAATAATAATGAGAAAACTTCAAGAAGGCAATATGTGGCCTGAATTGTCACCCTGTTTTCCTTAGAAAACTGTGAATGGACCAAAGGAAATAGGATTGGAGGGTCATATGTGGCAAGGTGGCTGAGAGAATGGGTGTCTGTAAATGGTCATTTGTCACACACAAATGACTATGGATGGTGGCACAAAATTAACTATGCAGAAATCAGAGAATGAGAAAAATTGTTCCTGCCCTTAAGAAATTCATAATCTCCCAAATCTGGAGAAATTCTGGCCAAGAACGAACCTTTTGAAAGCTAAAGAAATAACTGTCAAATAGGATCAGAACCACAGAGCAGCCATCTGGAGCTCAGGCTGCTAACCACACCTCTCTATTTTCTCTTCTTTCTGTTGTTCGTAGCCAAGAATGACATTATCCCATTGATTCTTCATAGGTGACTAAGCATCCAAATGTCATTTCAGTTGATGAGATGCCCAAGTCATCCTTGTGAGAGTTTACACCTCTCATATGAGCCCGGGGTCTTTTTCAGATGGATTTCCTATGCCCAATAATTGAATATAATTATACTTAATTCTCTCTCTCTCTCTCTCTCTCTCTCTCTCTCTCTCTCTCTCTCTGTCTCTCTCTGTCTCTCTCTCTCTCACACACACACACACGAGAGAGAGAGAGCCCATCATAAAATTATATACATACAGTAACAATTCCATTAGTAGCAACTATAAGTATCACATTCTGACAATTCTAAATATTTTGTATTGCAAATGTACTCGTATTACAAATATAAAATGTATACAGTATATAACATATCTTTATATATGTATACTTTATTGTGTAAATATTTTATAACCTTTATTTCTCAATTGTATGCCATTCTTAAATTCCTAGCTTGCTTTTCTTTTTTTTTCTTTTTTTCAGGATCTTACATGTGTAAGAAACACTAGGATATTGAGTGAAAAAAATCCCTTTAAATGATTGATGATGAATCATTTCTGGTTATTAGCACACTCAAGTTGGGGAAAAAACAAAAATAAGACTGTCTTCTTTGGACCTTTAATATCTAAGGAATTTGCTAGAGAAATAGTTGCTCATCTCATTACTTCCAATGAAAATCTACTTTCGTCCTTAGGACTTCTCTGTGGATTTTGTCGAAGAGGGGATCCTGGTCATTCCTGTTTGTGAAAAATACTGTTCAGAAAGATTTCCACAATGAATTCTCTCACTTCGAAGTTCTGGGTGATTTTTAACACCTTGGTATGGAAACGAAGAAAGCAAGTGAGGAAGGATTTTGAAAAAAGGTTATGGAAATAGCTGGGACTCTTCTTACTGAACCATCCCAGAACCAGAGTTTTGAATAATGCATGTTCCATAAATCTAAATGTCCCACTATGCCACATTTTAGAACAGGGAGAGAAAATAATAGCTACTGTCCACACTTATCACCAATAATAAATTGCAGGACTCCTGTGTGGGGTGGCTATTAATGCAAAATGCAACCCAAAACACATAACTAAATAAATAGATAGTTTGACTTTCTTGGGGGTTATCTCTCTTCTTCTTCCTTTCTCTCTCCTCTCTAAATAGAAAATACATTTTAAAAAAATCTCTAGAACACCTACCCTATTTATTCTCTTTGAGACAGACAAATGGGCACTTTTTTCCCAGGCAAGGAAGGTGAATGTGTGTGTGTGTATGTGTGTGCATGCTGTGTGTGCGTGCATGAGGCAGGGTGTTATGTGAGACAGAGAGAGAGAGAAAGAGATAAACAGAGACAGAGGGACACAGAAGACATAGAGACTGAGAATTTACTATAAAGGGAAAATGGCAAGACTTTGGGAATCAGAGGTATAATGCTTTTTAGAGGATGCATTTGCAATGGAGCATTAGTCATGATTGCCTTCTGTTAGATTTTGGAATACTTAAAACAAAATATAACCCTTTGAAGCTTCAGAAATTAAAAAAAAACATTGAAATTAACATTAAAATTAGATCTCGATAATGCATCTAGACAACAAATACAGAAGTCAACAAATTAAACTCCACCACTAGCAAATGCGGTCAGTTTTTATGTGACCCTTGAATGCTGCTCTGGCCTAGGTAGAGTCACTAATTACTGAGAACCTTCAACGTGTGGGCTTCCCACCATGAAGTTGATATATTTGTTGTTATATTGTTGTTTAACTTTCTCATCAACTCGAAGACAGATTTAGTATTTTTTTTTGTTCAAAGGAGACAGTCATAGAGAGATTAAGTAAATTCATTAAAGACACATATCCGCTAGGTAATAGAGTTGGAATTAGAACTCTGCTAAGCACTAACACCTTTGCTCTTTCCATTCTGTCATCCATAGGCCAGCTAGTTAAATTTGAATTCCAGATGAGTACAAAATATTTTAAGCATAAGTATATCCTAAATATTACATGGGATATACTTTACTCAAATGTATCACTATTTATACAAAATTCAATATTAACTGGATAGTTTCTATTTTTTTTTTTTTTTAATTTACAAAGGGTAGAACTTCTTTTCATTCACCTTTCTTTAAGAGAGAGAGAAAAACAATGCAAGAGAAAGTCATTCTATATGCAAGAGAGGAGAAAGTATTGAGACAACTATGCACTGAGAGTCAGCATATTCCTATAAGAAAATTATCAGAGTCTCCATGGTGTCTGGTGTTAAGGGCAGCAAAAGTGCAACCATTAGAATTGATGAGGAAGACTAAACTGAAAAGGACAATTTTGGATTTCAAATTGCCATGTGCCAGAAGGAATTGGAGGGGCTCTAATATTTTCTTCATTTCTCTATAGTCAAGGACGAAATTTGTATCCAGAGATTTGTTTTCACCTTTTCTATGCCACATCTTTAAGGAAAAAAAAAAATTACCCATTTCCTCTTAGAACTGTGTTTCCAAAATAAATATGTCTGGACATTCAAAGCACTATTTATCTACACAAACTCATTGTTTCCTTTGCCCACAAGCCCTGCCCCAAGCACCACTGCCTATCTCATCTATCATAGCCTGGAAGACATGAACCATTCTTCCCAGTTGTTTTCTTCTCTCCTAATTTTACCCATCATAACCTATGTGTCTTCTCTTTCACTTGCTTTACCTTTAGACTGTTCGCTCTCAGCTGGGACGCTGATGAAAAATAATGGAACTAAAGTGCTAATGATCATCAAAGAGCATATGCCTCCTTGATGACATGTGCTGCCTTGAACTCTGGCACAGAAGGCGTATGAAGATTGGCAGTGGAATTCTTTGAGACCAGGTAGAGTTTTCTTATTCTTATAAATCAGTGATACTCTACCTCGCTCCACCTGATGTAATTGAACAACCAGGGTATCCATTTCCTCATTCCATCCATCTGTCCAATCTATTTAAGTACAGTATATTAGAAAACCCAATCCTTCAGTATTCTGTTATTTCCTTGAGGCAATATCCTCCCTCTCTACTTATTCTAAATTGATATGTTGTTGATTGAAGGTAAGTAGCCAAACCCATTCTACAGAAGCCTCATTTAGTAAAATGAAAAAAGCATTAATGAAACTCTACCAAGAAAGTATATCTGTGAATTTTGTCAGTCCCCAGCCTCATTCTTACATGTGTTTAAAGAATCAATTGGGGTTCATTTCTTTGTAGGACTCTTTTTCTCCCCCTCTTTACTCCCTAATCACTTCCCTCATTTATATTCCATCTAATCCCAAATATATTCCATCTAATCCCAAATATTTTCCATCACAGCACTGTAGTAAATATGACAAATTCAGGAACAAAATGCCTAGGTGCAAATTTTCACTCTACCATTTAATAACTGTGTGACCTCAGACAAATTAATTTAATTTCTCTCTGCCTAAATTTCTTATCTGTGAAATAGGATAATAATGTTACTTTCTTCATAAACCTACTCTGAGGATTGAATTAATCTATACATATAAAAAGGTGTTGGGTTGTCATTTGAACCAACATGGATGAAACTAGAGGGGATGATGCTGAGTGAAACAAGTCAAAAGAAGAAAGATAGAAACCAGATGACCTCACTCACAGGTGGAATGTGAAGAAACAAAACACAGGTACAGATGAAACATAACCAACCCTGAAACATTTGCAACAGAACTGAGGTGACCAAAAGGTAATGGGGTCGGCGGGGGTAAATGGTGGTGGAGCCCACTGGACAGTGGGGAAGAACACATAGTGTTCATAAAAAGTATGGCATATGTGCTTAGTGCTATTTATTACTTATTATATATGGATATATGCGAATATATGTGTTTACACATCTGCCTTCTAATACTGTGAGGTTTTAGAGGACAGTGCATTTGTGCAATTGACGTATAGCACTCGGTGCCTTGCTTATAGTAGGAACTCAATAAATACTTGTGCGACAGATAATATCCCCATAGATGATTCTAATGAACAATGTACAAACAGGCTTAGACTCTTTTCTGAGGTTAAATGCCAAGTAACTGTCAAGAGAACTCATAAATAACATTTTTTCCCTTGTGAAAGTCTCAGGGTCTCTTGAGATGTTTAAACTCTAAGAATGCAAGTTTGTGGTTGGGCTGATTGATTTGCTTTTTTATCTATGTGTATATAGTATCTGGTCTGAAATGATAGCTGATTTTGAAAGTGATTCATTTTGCTTCTATGGAGAAAATTTTTCTCTAATCAAGAATTATTTCTTTGTACAATCATTCATTTCCAGCTAAAAATCTCACCTACTCAAAGAAAAAACATTTTGAGCCACACATTATCTATGCATGTGTGTGCATACATACATATAATATACATACAATTTATAAAATTTCCAGTTTCTCTGTTACACAACCTAAATCCCAAAATGCCTGCCTGAGGTATAATTAAAAATGTAGGTCACATCTGTTTTCCCTGCTCCTTCTGCAGCCTGGTTTGTACCACTGGGCATCATATTTTCCTTCTCTTTCCCAATTCCTCTGCTTGCTAGTTGCTTTAGCCACCAACAAGGGGTCCAAGATGATTACATTTTTTTCAGTCTTATGGGGCTTTTTATCCCAAATCTAATCCACTGTTGTGAGCTAATGTACACGAACCAGTCTTCCTCAATAAGAGACAGGTTGAAGTTTACATGGCATTCAGTTCTATATCCATCACAAAATAACAATAGAATTTCACCCCAAGATGAGAGGAAAGAAAGGGGGAAGAAGGAAGATTTAAGATACCTAAATTTCAATAAATCAGTTTAAATACAACATGTAACTGGGTTCTGCATGATGGGCAGGCCAAGATGCCTGTCTGCTCTCCAGAAACTGGTAGTTCCGACCTGGTCTACTGAGAAAACAACTTAATTCCAATCCAGAGTGAATCATGCCATACAAATGTCTGTAACCCAGGAATTCAACTCATACCTAAGCATTCTATAGTCACCTGGTGTTTGGCCATTCCCTTGAAATGGTTAAGCCAAAGCTCACGTTGCTCAGTTGTGTTTATTTTTAGGAAGCACCAGAGCTTTTTCCTTGGCAAGGTTACAGAGGACAATGGAATTTACAGTCATAGATTAGAAAAGGAGGCGGCTGGACTGTCTCTGGATGTGCATAAGAACTTCTGGGATGTGTTCAGAATACGCATGTGGAGAACTATGGGAACTAGAGAGACAAAGTAGTGGTGAAGAGGACACAACAGTCAAGAAGTCCTTCAATCTCCACCTCTCTGCACCTTGATAGCTCTAGTTAGACCAAATGAGGACTACAAGGCATGATCCTCTCTTCCTCGAACACTTCACCTCTTTTTCAGAAGTTTGCAGACATCAAAGTCCTAAACCTGCCCTTCCCTTCCTCTACAAAAAAGAATATAAGCTAGTGCCCACGTGGCCTGAGTAGAGAAAGGCTTTAGAACATGAGCTCCCTTCTCCCTCTTTGGCTAAAAAAGACCTTTATTTTTGTTGGTTCCCATGTATGGCCCACCATCTTTATTAGCTGGTGGTAAAACAGACAACATTGGTAAGACGACTGTACCCATTACTCTTGCTATGGACAGAGGGTAAGAAGAGAAGTGTGGGGTAAGATACCCTCAATATAAAATCATGGGGTATTGGTTTTGTGAATATCTGTACTTCTTAGGTTTAATTCTGTTCCCCAAGGTCAGAACATTAAGTAGAATACTCCGCAAACACTTATATAGCCTCCAAGATAGGGCCTTTAGAATTTATAATAAAGACCTAATTTTCATGACCAATTTGGTAGTCATTCATGCTCAACCCATCTTTACCGACCACAGGACATATTCTGTAAGACAGAATGATGCAGAGTGCCCTACTGATCACCACTATAGACAAAACTGTATTCTATTGTAAAAACAAAGTTGAACATTATACTCTCTCTTCTTTTACAGTGAATAGGAATGAAGAACAAATGAATCCTAGTATTTCT
This sequence comes from Solenodon paradoxus, assembly GCA_004363575.1. Classification (NCBI taxonomy): domain Eukaryota; kingdom Metazoa; phylum Chordata; class Mammalia; order Eulipotyphla; family Solenodontidae; genus Solenodon; species Solenodon paradoxus. The sequence continues at coordinate 10,219 of RJWH01004278.1, read as the reverse complement.
GTGGAGTGGTTGGTTTTGGTGAGATAAAATAAATAACACATTTCTTGCTTTATAAAACTAATAATAGTTTGCTCCTGAAAAAACAGCAGTGGATGAGCAAATACATAAATTTCTAAAACCTAACAATGAGAAAAATGATTATACTAAGAAAAGTTTCAGTATAAAGAAGGAAACCAAATAACTCTCAGCCTGTTGGTCTCTTTCTCAGTGAGCTGGGTCATGAACACATTTTATGATACTGGTTCTGTTTCAGTCTGGGAAAACTTCAGCAGTTTTACTTTAATTAAGTCTGGGAAAACTTCAGCAGTTTTACTTTAATTAATTAATTAATTTTTTAATTAGAGCAACGTGGAATTTTCTGTCTTCTAGCTTGGGATTCCTAGGAGAAAAACCCAACATTCCTTTTAATTCTAAGATACCATAAGCCATTTCTAGGTAAGTGAGCAACCAACCCAAGAACTACCAATAAGATTTTCATCTCTTCAGCAAGAACCTATTCTTCTTTTCTGATTCATATACTCTAATCAAAGATACTGCAGAGAAAGAGACAGAAGATGGAAGGGAAGGAATGTGGACACCCTGCTGTTTCTGTGGTTGGTTGTTTTAAATTTTGTCCAAGAGAAATATAAAGTCATTTGTCAGAAAAGTGATTTTGTGCTGTCATATACTATGAGTGCTAGAAAACACACACATAGCACTCACACATGCAAATGTGTATATTTACACACACACACACACACACACACAATATTCCATAGTGGAGTTTGTAGAAATGTTAGGAGGTGTGTGATTGGGCAGCTGTGGCTATTCACATTTGTACTGCATTTGACAGCACAGTTCTTGCATTTATACTAGTATATCAACATGAAATATGCCAAGAGTGAAGGGAATAGTAGTGAGGAAAGGAAGGAGAGAGGGAGATATGAGAATGTATACTATGCATGTACATATATGTGTATATGGTTTTCAAAAAATTAAAAATTCTGTAGCACGAGCTGAATTTATGAGTGGAGTTTGCTACCAACTCTGTTACATGTGTATGAATATATATAGAGAGAGAGATATATACATATGTATATAATACATACTTACATACATATATACATATATTCACTCCTATCTTTATTTTTCTTTTAGTTGCAGTAACTTTTATTCTCATTAAAATAAAACTCATAGTATAGGTTTCCCATATGTGCCATTTCTTTCCTTTAGAAAATGCAGACCTACATAGACATTTCAGGGACATAGTAATATAACAATACATAACTCACCTGACATGTTTTGGTGCACCATTAATAAATATTTAGTTTTAACACTGGAGATGGAAGGGATTTGTTATATCTACTGGGATTCAAATGTGTCCTCTCCCAGGTTAGAAACGTTTTCCACTATTATTTCTTCACCTAAGGTTTTTATCTCTCCTCTTCCTCTTCTGAACCCCTCTGCTGCAAATGCTATTTCTCTTGATGTTATTTCATAAGTTCTTATGCTACCTTCATCTTTCCAAAATGATTTTACCTCTTTGTTTCTTTATCTGAGGCAGAGATTGCCCTTTCTTCTGCCTCACTGATTCTGTTCTATCTTCCAGTACATTGTTGAGCCCTTCTGTTGTACTTTTTAATTCAGCTCTTGAGGTTTTCAGCCCTATGAGTTCTATTTGGAATTTTCTCATATTTTCTGTCTTCACTGTAGTTTTAAGTTTGTCCATCCATTGTCCTCCTAATTTCAGTGAAACTCAGTAAGTCTGTTTCTTTGAAGTCTTCAGGCAACTACTCAAGTTTGCTAAATTAGATTGTTTTCCTTGTTTAATCCATCATTTGGAGGTATAGTCCTCTGTCTCTTCATTCTGCCTGGTACTCTGGATCTATTTCTATGGATTTGGCTAAGTGTTTTTCTTGCCCTGGCTTGATGTAACGACCTTTGTAGGACATCAGGTTGCAGAGTAGAGGCGGGGGATGCTGGGCCTTCTGTTGCTGTGCAGGCTGAAGTCTGCACTGGAGGGATGACTGGCACTCTGGAGTGAGCCTGAGACTCCAGCCTGCAGGATAGGAGTCAGAACGACTGGAAGCCAGGAAGTTGCTAGTGGGCTGTGCCCAGGGCACAGCTTCTCTGGAGCTGGAGCTGTTTGATCTGAAGGAGAGCTCTGAAACCATTCTCCTCTCAATGCTGTTTCCACACTCAGCGCTTTCCCGGTAGCCTTAGGCTGAAATGGATCCTTCAACTGCAACTGATCTCTGATCTCAATATAATCCACAAGCAGACTTTCCCCACAGGCGAAGATAGGAGCAGAGCAGCCTTAAAATTGTGGACTCAGGCTGCAGATAGTTCACCTTCCCAATAGTGGCCACAGGTATGGAAGGAGTAGGTGTTTCTCCAGGACTCCAGAGCTGACCTTAGTAAAGTACTTCTCTTGTGTATCCTTCTAGATTCTATCTTGGACTCATGGCTTTGGGAGGGAGCTGTGATTCCTAGAAACTTACAGGGACAGAGTTTTCCCATAATGTGTGGGCTCCAGTTATAGTGCCTGGGTGCTTAATGCTTGGTGGCAGGCAAGCAGGCACCCAAGTTAAAGTGCAGTTCTAATAGTGGCCACAGGTTACTGTGGGGACAGTGTTTCCAGGATCTGGTGAGTGGGAAGTAGTGAAGGGTCTCTATTGTGAGTGCATTCTTTTTTTAAAAAGTTCCACAGAGATCTCCAGAAGCCCTGAGCTCCAACTGCCTAAGCTCAGGGCTTACAGGTCCTGACTTTTGGTCCCCAGTCTTGTCAATCATTGCCCTGGTGGTTGAGAGAGCTGTCTGATGGCCACGAGCAAACTGATAAAGTGCGGGCAGGCGGTTTTTCCCTCCAACACTGACTCCTTAGCTGCTAGGATAGCCAGCATCACACAGATGAAAGAGAACACAGAGAAAGCTCAGCAGAGTCTGTTCTCTGGGAGACTATCCTTCTTTCTTACTCCTTCCACTGAAGTATTAGCTTCAACAAATACAAATCCTTCAGTTATTTCTGTGCTTGCTTCATTTATCAGCTCCCCCTACTCTCTGTCCTGGGATCTCTGTTCCCAACAAAATCCCATTGCTCTCCACAGGAAAGTCCTCTTTTCTATATCTGACTATGTACATAACTTCCCTCTCGAGTGCAGTTCCAGGTCCTGGGGGCACCAGATGTGGAAGCGAGAACCTAGTACCTTAGAAGAGGCTCCACATCACTGATATCCCTCCTAACCTTGGGCTGCAGTGCCCTGGTGGAATTTTTGGTGAGACTATCTTTCAGTCCTTACTACCCTTTCTGATGTTTTCTCTCACTTTTCCTGTGGAGAAGCTGAATTCCTAGTCCTCTGTTCTTATTCAAAGGCACTCACTCCTCTCTAGACACAGAATCATGTGACTATGAGGAGGGGCTGAACACATGATCTTGTTATGTTGCCATATCCTTTGTTATATTTATTGCAAGGTCTCCTCCTCTAAGGTCCTAATATTTGTTTGGGTAAAAGGAGGAGAATCATGTCACTTGTGCACTAGAGTCATCAGAAATGTCCATTAGCCATTATATTCACATGCCAATTTATGAAACAACAGTGGGAAATCAATAAAGTAAATAGAATTCAGAGCTCTTTAATATTACTCTTCACTAATTTCTTTAATTAAAAAAATAAGTAGTGTGGAGAATTTGTTTCTTTGCAGAGAAGTCTCTTGGGGTGGGAAGGAATGATTTGCATCTGATGGCAGGTGGTGTTTAATTGACAATTTCCTTTTTTTTTTTTAATTTTTGGGAATGGAATCAAAGCGACAAAGGATCAGGCAACAGTTGTAGGACCGGATATTATTTATGGCATCTTTCCTGGACATCTGAAATACCGTTGCTGAACAATCATCCTGCTATTGGTGAAATGAGATCACTCAGAGGCAGATATCAGAAGTGTGACAGCAGTAGAGCCATGTTTTGGTCAATTGTCCCTGGAACTGACCCATGTGGGGGCCTTATCCACCTTCAGCAAAGACCATGTGGCTTTCTTTGCTGATCATTAGATCATTCTCAGACATAAAGGCAGTGAATTCTAGATATAAAGCTGGTAGCAGACGTTTATTTGGAGCGGTAAAATATACGAATGCAGTAATTTGAATATAGGCACTAATGTTTTTGTGTTTTGAAGGGATTAGTGAGGATTTTAAAATTACTTTTACTTAAGGTGCTATAACGTGCAGGTTCCTGTTCACCTAGCACCTCTAAACACCTGGTCAATCTCTAAGTGATTAGGCTGCCACAGGTGTGGTCCTCTGGGAACAAAAATCAGGCTATGCACTCTAACTCTATGAGAAGGAGATCTGCTTTTTTTTCCCTAGAATATAACCTGAGATGTAGTTGCATGCTTGGATCATGCTAATTCTGTTTTATCTGCACAGAGCCTTACAGAGTCTCTGTCTTCCCCTTAACTTGTGTTCCAGAGAGAGAACTTTCTGAGGACTTTTGGCTTCCTTAATAGTACCATGAGCTGCCCTAGACTGGCTTCAAACACATTCCAGAATGTCAATTAAGGCAAAAGTTCCTTTATTTTCTTTTGAATATGATTAGAAAGTCAGGAGGTAGCATGCAAACTTTTTTTTTTTACTCCTCCATTATCTGTATCTTAATGTAAATAGTCATTTATCTAAACAGAAAATAACTTGTTCTAAGCTCCACTTTTAAAGCTTGATTTTAATACAGCACATAATAGCTACCATACAATCTGCCCATTTAAAATACACAGTTGATTTCAGCATATGCATAGATATGGACAGTCATCACCACAGAGATCCAGTGTCCTTTTATCTATTACTCTCTTGTCCCAGATTCTATATCCCTAGCAGTAATCAAACACCAATCAGTTTTCTGTCTCTATAGGATTGCTGATTTTCAGTATCCCATACAAATGGAATAAAATAATGTGTTGCATTGTGACTGGTTTCTTTAACTTAGTATGTGTACAAGGTTTATCAGTGTTATAACATATATCAATCAGCACTTCATTTCTTTTTATGGACCAAAAATATCCATTGTATGGTAAATGACAACTTGTTTATCCACCCATCCATTGATGGGTGAGCAGTTGTTTCCACCATATGGATACTGAATATAGTGCTTCTACAAACATTCATTACTAAGTTTGGCTTGAATAGCAGTTTTCTGTTATTAGGGGTATATACTTAGGAGGGGAATTACGGAGTAATTCTAGGTTTAACTTTTTGAAGAACCACACGAAGGGGTCTTCTGTTCAATGTTCAAAGCAAAAAAGAGAAAAAGGGACTTGAGAATCTGAGAGCAGCATGAGTCAAATCCAGAAGGCAGAGGGAGAGGCTGCATTGTCCACAGACAGCCCACTGACCTTCCAAGCCAGAAAGAAGGACTCATGTGGAAATTAATAGAAGACAAGATTGGGGAAACAGGTTGTGGTCAGATAAATATGGGTCTTACCTATCAGGTTAAAGCATTCTAATAGTACTAATCTCCTGAAAAGTTTTAATTGAGGTTGGATCATAAAAATATACTATAGAATGCCATCTAACCAAGGGGAGCAGAATAGAGTGATGACTGCAATGAAAAAAAAAAAAAAAAGAAAGAAAGAAAAGAAAAGGGCTGGGGTTTGGGGGACAGTTTCGTAGTTTAGCTGCCTGGTAGTGAGGGCCTACTTTATAAAGATGCAAGTGAAAAAGACAGAGTAGGTAAAGATAGGACAATGGTTGGTAGATTAGAGACAGTGAATGCAAAAGGGAAAAGTCACAATTGTCAGGTTCCCCCAAAGATTCAGGGGACTTGTCTGTTTGGTTTGGGAATATGGAAAGGAGTGACCCATAGAAACACTTCAAATATCCAAGAGTTTATTTGGAACTTCAAAGCAGGCTGGCTCAGAAAAGGAGGAAGCCAGACCTGGAGGGAAGGACTCTGCTGTTCACAGCTGGTTGGGGTAGTTGAGGCAGGAGGCCAAACTGACAGGGCAGTACTAGTGAGAGTCCAGGCAAAAAGTCATTAAGATGTTAACACAGACAGTATCAAAACAACGAGGACTTTTATCAAAAGAGACTGAGAAAAGTGCCCAGGACCTGCCTCTGCAGCCCTCAGAAACAGAGACAAAAGCCACTGGCGATTCCCACCCAAATGCCACACACACAGAAGAGCTCCACACCTTTTTTATTGTCCTATCAACCATAACTCAAAATTTAATAATGATTGATAGGAGTATGGTGGTGATTTTGAAGTTACTATAGAGGAATATCAAATGGATCACAAAAGACATCAAAAAATAGTATCACTTTAAAATGTTTCATAACTTGATGATATAAAACAATTTGTTTATAAAGCATAATCTACTCTTTGTATTTTGAAATGCAGAAACTCAAAAAACACCAACAGGGGAAGGACTGGGTGCACACCACTCGAGATGAAATTTTCATGTCAGGAAAGATGGTTTTCCCTTTAAATCCTAAATGCCTCTCATATGTGGGTATTTCTTTAAAATATAAGGCAAATAATAACTTCAATGTCTTGAAATCCTCAAATAAATCAGATAATATTACTTTTAGTGGTCTGTTTAGAATGTCCCCTAGCAATCCTTCGATGGAAGATTTTCTTTTATTTTTCCTTTTCAAATATTTTTGGGATTCTTCAGAAAATATTGTGACATTTATGCATGGTTGGAAGCTTTCCAGAATGGCCCAAAAGTGCCTGGCATCCCTCGTTCTTGCACATTGGAAGCAGGCTTTCATGATAGAGAGAATCCTTGTGCTCAACTCAACTTTTGTTGTGAAGCAAACAGAAAAGACTGTGATGAAGAAGGAGTCAGCATGAAATTAAAAAACAAAAATAAAAAGTTGAAAAAGTTTGCCTTTCAGGATGTTCATCACTTTCCCTATGTCCTTACACAGAAACTACCTCTGCATTCACCCACCTTCAGGCTCTGACCCTCTGAAAAAGGTGGAGTAGGTGTGTTTCAAGGACAAAGAAGCAGAATTTAAATAAATGCCTTGGAATGCCTCGGTGGGGAGCACAGTGGTAGCCAGTGCCCTTGTGTAATAGGACTAAGCTGGTACAATTTCAGCTTCATTGGAATGCCTGACAGGGGGCGGAAGGATGCACTTTTCTCTTTAGCAGCACCTGGGGAGAGTATTTTATTTTCCCTTCCGGTAAAGGACACACCTGATTTAAATGGAGACATCAAACCTGCCTGTGGCTGAATCAATGACTCTTCAACTAGCAGAGTTGTTCAGGTCACCTGAGTTGTTTCATCATCCCAGTGTTATTCAACTTTGTGACCGCACTTCTGAAGTATCAGCATTTTTTTTCTCTTTTCTTTTCGTTCTGAATTTAAATGGATGCACAAAGTCTACATAGCTACCAGCGTAAAGTCTGATTTTCTAATGTTGGTACTTGTGAGGATTTAGGGATTTAGGTAATATTTAGTGTTATATTCTATCTTTTTCTTTTAAAATATACTTCTATAACTCTCAGGATACAAGATGAAGACTGCCAGAGGGGTGGGAGTGTGGAGGGATGGCAAGAGGGGGAAAGGTGGTGCAAAGGACACGGAAATCTGGTGGAGGGAGTCATGTGAAATATAGACTGAGACACAATGTCAGTATCCAAAAACGAAAGCAGCATTGTGAACAAGAGAGATAATAAATATCAGTAACTGAAAACAACTAATATGTATACATATATATGTACTCTTCTAAAGGTGGGAACTAACACTGAATAGCATACATCTGAGAAACTGCTCTAGTACATGCCAAATTTTCCTGCATTTCTTACCCATTCTATGTTAGATGCTTCCAAATGAATTTAAAAAGAAAATCCACTCTGTTACAAAAAAATGCAATCACAAACTTTTTTGTTAAAAGGTCTTTTGACTCTAAATCTAGCATTGAGGGATATATGACTGACTTTGCTTCGGGACCCAGGAGAGAGATACAAGGCTGTCATTCCCTGGTGTGATGGGCAGGGAGGACATCCGAAGGGCTTGCATGCTGATGAGCATTCAGGTAAGTGCCCAAATGAGGCACCCATGTTTCAAGCAGAGACTAGCTGAAAACGACTTCAAAACAATCCAGGCGATTAGAAGAATCCTGCTCTCTATTTTGGCCCATCAAGGATATAGAAACACACATTAGGTGTGAATTTATGGGAAATCATTCAGATTAATTTTTACTTTTTTTGCTGAATCTTACAACAACCGTGCAGTTCACGTTCTACCCACTGGTCCACCCAAGATTCATTCTGGAAGAACTTTTCTGTTCACAACTCCATGTATCATGAAGGCCTTCTATCTCTGTGGTGTTTAATTTGGGACATTTCTGGCTGATTAAATCCAGCAGGATGATATTCAGAAACTATTATTACCTGGAGTTTACAAGGTCCCCATAAAGAGTGGGGAAATTTGGAACGTTCACAGATATTCTCCATAAGTTCTCATAGTAGAATTTACATTTGGTGAGTCCCAAATGGATATAGCATCACTCTTACGAAAACCAGAATAGGACAAAGGCATTGGTTCTATTTCGGAATCCCAGCAGTATTTGTCATATATAAATGACGCTTTTGCAGAAAAGGATGGGTGGGAAATACTTAGTGATTGCTAGCTTATTTATTTATTTATTATCACTACAGTGTTTTGGATTCTTTCACCATAGGCCCTATATTAAGTATAAATAAAAGGTATTACTATATTCTAATGTTTTGAAATAAGTCAGTATTTTTATGCCAGTGGACACTTGTAGTTAGTTGGAAATTTTAGGGTATTCTAATCAAATGTGGGGGAGGGGAGATAAATGCAAATGAAATATTAATTTACTCATACAGTTATTTCTTTCCCCTCGTGTTTATGTACTTTTTTTGTCTCCTGCCAACTGAAATGGCCTCTGTGCCAGTGCCAGTAGGAGCCTGGTAATGATTAATTGATTTAGCTGTCAATCTAAGTCAGTGTGTGTTCAGTAGGAGAATGGAATGAGGGTTTTATGGGGCAGTTCTCTTTGGAGCCCCTTTGTAATAAGGAGTGTGTGGGGGTGGGTGGGGTGAAGAAATCCCTGACTCCACACATGAACATGTCCACAAAGAAGTACACTTTTAAGGGAGAGATCAAGTTTCCAAATATCTTCTAAGCTTATTTGTGGACACACATTTCCTTTAGCTTTAAACAGATAATCTCTTCGTTAATTACAAGAAAAGAGGCAGGTCATTGTCCATTCTAACTGTCCACTGAATGTTTCTCTGACTTGACTCTGCTGAGAGTTTGGGAAATTTGCTGTGCTTGGAATTTTTGCAAAAAGTGGAAGAAAACCCTACCACAGAGGAACGCTATGAGGAAACACTGAAGCAATCATCTGACTTCAGAATAATATGCAGTCATGTTAGAATTTGGATTGTGTGAGATTTACTCTCACACTCTGTGGGGGGAGATCTTTGTCACTGGAAGAGTTTCAGTTATCAGGTCTTCACAAATACATCAGACTGGGGTTGTTCAGCCTTTCAGTTGTTCAGCATGTGTCTAAAATGATGGAAGAGACACAGGTTCTGCTCTGTTTTTGCTATGTTATCAACCAGTCCTTTGAGCTTATTGATGATAAGATGACTAATAAAACCGTGTTACAACACTGAATCATCTTCCTTTAAAATAATTATGTTCTTAAAAGTTGAAATGAAAATTCTTGCTCAAGTGATAGGTTGAAATGAAACTCCTGGTCTTTTAAAAAAAAAATATATATATATGTGTGTGTGTGTGTGTGTGTGTGTGTGTGTGTGTGTGCGTGTGTGTGTGCGTGCGTGTGTGTGTGTATGTATTAGGGGTCAGGGTAGAGAAAAGAATGCCAACATATCTCAAAATCCTGTGTTTTTGAAAGTTACGGTCATACATCAGGAGTCTTCTCAACCAAATGGACATTCAAAGTTGTTGAAAATCTTGACAGAAGGCTCAAGTTTTTCACTGCATCTAGAACTAGGTTAACTGTATGAGTCTTTGTTCCCCTGGAAATCAATCATGCTTATCTACTGGCAGTGGGAAGAAAGACATTGCTAGAATTGACTTTTTCTTTCCCTTCGTTTCCTTTATTTTCTCTCTCTCTCTCTCTCTCTCTCTCTCTCTCTCTCTCTCTCTCTCTCTCTCTCTCTCTCTCTTTCAAGGAAAGGTACAGGTAGGAATGAACCCGCGTAGGCAAATAAGTAGGAAGAGAGAGGAGGAGGATCTTTATTTATTTT